>VMDO01007743.1:11442-31442 GCA_007922755.1 Pedetes capensis | reverse complement strand
ACCACCAAGAAATATCAAAAGAAACTTTGAAAGACCAGAAAATGGCCAACAAGGTGTGCTATAGGAAAAAGGGTTAGGAGATTGCCACTTTTCCACTTAAACCTCAAATTTAATCTGACCTTTTAATGTTAAGCTTGTATTCTCATGAAAAAATTAAATATACTTGTTGAAAATGTATATAAATCTGTTCCAACAGGATAAATCCCAACTGCGTCAAGGATTTAAAATAGAACAATGAAAGTTCCAGAAGAAAACACTAGGACACTCCTCTATATTCTTGGAATAGATTTTCCAGCTTTGGCTAAACATCCAAAGCCATAAAAGAAAATATAAAAATAAACCAAACAAATCTGTGTGCAAAGACAAAGACAATCATCTGGGGAAACTGTTTGCATTTCAAACTCAGTCATCATCCCTCTAATGAGCAAAAGGCTCCATAACAAGGTTTCCAAACACTGGGTAAGAAACATGGGCAAATGTTATGGGAAGGCAATTCACAGCAAAGTGAAGGGGAACAGAATTATAAAACATACTCATAACAAAACGCAAATGAAAACTAAATTCAGATACCACTCCTTTGTTTTTGTTTTGTTTTATTTTGGGACTAGGGAGTTGAAACCAGGGCCTTGTGCATGCTAGGGAAGTGCTCTGCCACTAAGACACCCCACAGCCTCTGTTTTATTTTTATTATTGTTATTTTTTGAGACAGGGTCTTGTTAAGTTGAATAAACAGTCTGTAACTTCGAACCTGCATTCCTCCTGCCTCAGCCTCCCTCGAAGCTGGGATTACAGGCATGCACCATGGTGCCTCGCAGATACCACTTATTATCTAGTGGATATCTGATAACTTGCTCTAGGGCCACGGTGTGGAGAATGACACACCTTCTCCTGATGCTGATGGCAGAACAGGTGATCCAGTTCCGAGGTAATTTGGTAGTTTCCATCAAGGGTATAAATCTACACACCCTTTGACTTGGCAACTGTATGTTTGAAACTTGTACACACGAACCTGTTGATACATACGCATGTTAATAATTATAACATTGTGCAAATAGCAGAAACCCCAAAACAACTGTGATCATCAGCCGTGGGGTGATACTACATCCAACTTCGCTTGAGACAGCCCTGGTTTACATCTTTGCCCCGGTTTAATTAATAACAGAGCCCCTTCTTCACTCTCAAAAGTGTCCCAATTTGGATTACAGGTTGTCTTAGTCCATCTTCTACTGCTATAATGAAGCACCTGGGACTGGGTAACTTATAAACAAAAGACACTATTTCTTACAGTTCTGGAGGCTGGGAAGTCCAACGTCAAGGTGCCTGCATCTGGTAAGGTCCACTGTGCTACACCATTCCATAGGGAAGGAAGAAGGCCGAAAGAGCATGTGACACAGCAAGAAGGTGAGGGCCAAACTTACCTTTTATCAAGAATTTATCAAGATAACAAACCCATTCCCTTGATAATATTAATCCATTCATGAGGATCTAATTACCTCTAATACTATCGCAATAGCAATTACCAGTAAATTTCAGCATAAGTTTTGGAGGAGACATTCAAACCATAACACAGATTATATGGTTACTCTTATAGGGGACTAGATAAATAATCAATGTCACATGCATATAATAGAATAGCATGGAGAAACAAAAAATTGAGGATGCTATGTACTAATGGGGAAATATCTCCAAGGCACACTGCCAAGTAAAAAGAAAAACTCCCAAACAAACAAACAAACACAAAAGCAAGGTGGCAGAGCAATGTGCACACTTGCTACCTTCTAGATTAAAGAAGGGTTGAATATAATGATGTTCACATTTGCTTGCATATGAATGAGAAGCTGCAGAAGGGTACTTAGAATGAGTGATAACAAGATTACCAGTGTGGATGTGTTTGAGAAGGCCAAGGAAGACGGAATGGGTGGGAACCCCTCACTGTGTATTTCCTCATAATGTTTTACTTTGCAGCCAAGTAAAAGTAACATTTTAAGCCTGTGAAAAGAATTAATCTCTCTCTCTTTCTTTCTTTCCCTTCTTCCTCCTCCTCCTCCTCCTCTTCTTCTTCTTCTCCTCCTCCTCCTTCTCTTCTTCTTCCTCCTGCTGTTGTTCCTCCTCCTCCTCCTCCTCCTCCTCCTCTTCTTCTTCTTCTTCTTCTTCTTCTTCTTCTTCTTCTTCTTCTTCTTCTTCACTGTACTAGGGTATTGAACCAAGGGCCTCAAACATGCTAGGCAAGAGCTCCACACTGAGTCCCTTTTCTGTTGTTTTCTGGAGACAGGGTCTTGTAAAGTTGCACAGGCTGCCTCTGACATTCAGCCTGAGATCCTCCTGCCTCAGCCTCCCAAGCTGCTGGGAATACAGGTGTGTTCCATGGTGCCCAGCTCAGACAGTTAAACTTTAACATGAAAAATTATATAAATTGTCACAGAGACTTCTTGTTGCCAATAAAATATTGATTCTTCCCTTCCCTTTAGCAATAGAACCCCAGACTACATTTCCCATCCTCCCTTGCAGCTAGGCTTAGTGATGGGACTAACAAAATATAATGAAAGCGGTATTTGTGTCCTCCTAGGAAGGATTAAAAGGGGAAGGTACTGCCTCACTCATCCTCTACCCTGCCACCTGGAATACAGTTGTGATGACTAGAACTATGAAACCCATATTAGATCATGAGGACAAATGTCACTCCCTCAAGGATGTGGTTGCTGAAAGGCTCCTAGATGTGTGATGATTTTGTGTAGCCAACATATCAGCTTTGGAATTTTCATCTCTGGCCTTCTTTTTGGCAAAAAATAAGTTTCTTGCCTTGCTTATTTTTCATTATTTTTCAGGCCTCTATTCTTTGCCTTTTAATTAATCCCAACTAATACACAAATGTGCTGATAAACTACGGAAAAGATATTAATTTTGGTTATCCAGTTTTGGTGCAGAGACAGGATTGTTATTTTCTTGGTACTTTTTGGTATTTTCTGTACCGAGTATGTATATTAGTAACCACTGCCATTTTAAAACACCATTCACACAGTTACAGGAAGTGGATCTTCTGGTTTCTGGTTTTGCACCTGGAGTTTCAGTTTCAAAGGAGATGATGAGGGTGACCACAGAGTAACATCTCTTGGGTCCTTTCACACCCCACCGGCCTCCTTGTGGCTGTAGAGGGCAGCCTTAGGGCCTCCCAGTAGAGGAAAAAGCCAACTGTTGCTTTCATTTGTACAAGGGACCCAGAAGGTGCTTGGAGCCAAGTCCGGTTGAGGTTTGCCAAATCCCCAGGCTCTACTTGGCTGCCTTCTGCTGGGAAACAGGTTTCCATTGTCTACTGTCTGTCTGAAGCGGGAGAGAAATTCTCCATGGCCCGGGGACATGAAATTCCCGTTGGTTTTGGCTGACTCATCTGGACAGCACTGGGAGGCCAGCAGAAGTCCTCGGAAGCGAACGCTGACTCCCACATCGCCATAAACAACACCGCGAGAAGCAGCATCTTTACAGGAGGCGTGGTGGAAGAGGGTCTGAGAAGACCTGCGTCACCTGACTCACAGCTCCCCATGCCGGCGATTACATAACAGTGACTCACCCTGCCGGCCTGGGCGGGGCTGCTCCAGGGGGACCGCTGCCTCCCAGCTCCGGCCTGTCTGTGGGTTCCCAACTCCATGGATAAAGATCTGTGCAGATGCTCAGATGATGTGCTTGCTGGCATGTTGTCTCTCATTCAAAGATGTTTGGGGGAGGGAAGTCATCACTTTTCTATGAGATAATCTCTGATACGTACGTTATGAAGGGAATTAGAGACGCCAAGATTTCAGAACATTTTTAAGGCTTCAAAAGGAAAGATTTCCAAAAAATATCTTGTACTACACAGCTTCAAATTCTGTTTGGGGACCCCTGAGGCTCCCCTGGAGTACTTCGGTTGAGGGAAAGGGTTTAAAACCTTGGTTTAAATGATTTTAAGCTCACATGAATTGGAAATGTCACTGGGATTATAATACTTCCGATCTCATCCGGACAAATTCACCCAATGCCTCCATGAAGAAAGGTTTCTATGAAACGTGGCTGGGAAAAGTTGGTCTTTCCCATGCTGTCCAGCCAACCACCCCAGAGCGTGGTCCCACTCCAGGGGATCTCCCTTCTCTGGCCACCCTCTAGGCATCTCCACCTGCGATGTCCCTACCCTTTGATGTCCCTGCTCTCAGGCTCCCAGGCACCTATCCTGTGATGAGTGATGAGTAGGTGGTGTCAGGACACAGCAATGGACCAAAGAGATAGTCCCTGCCCTGGCACAGTGTGTAGTCTATGGTGGGGGTGGCAGACAGGCATTCACTCAGAGTGACACCCACAGGTGTACATCTGACACTGGTCTCAAAGGAAAAATGAAGGCTGTGTTTCGAGATTACCTCAGGAGGCACAACTAGGGATGGAGAATGGAGGAGACACTTCCCTCAGGCAGTCTTTTTTGTTTGTTTCTTTGTTTGCTTATTTTGGTGGTAGATATTGGGGGGTTGAGACAGGGTCTCACTGTATAGCCCAGGCTGGCCTTAACCGCTTATTGATCCTCCTGCCTCAGCCTCCCAAGTGCCAGGATTACAGGCATGTGTCACCATGCCTAGCTACTAAGGCAGTCTCATTTAAGGCAATCCTTACAGATGTGCAGGGGTGGACAAGTGGGAGATGCAGGGGCAGAAATGACTCTACCACCTGCAGTGGGATTTAGAGGGACTCCGTAGAAGGGAAAATTTGGGTCAAATAATCCAAAGTGTTTCTAACATGGCCTGGGTAGGTCACTGGGCATTTAGAACAAGACATCTCCAGCAAGATACCATGCTCTGTCATGGCAGGGAGCCATTTTCTGTTAGTATAAGAAAACACCTGGGACTAGATACCATATAATGAAAAGAGGTTTGTTTAGCTTGCAGTTCTGAAGACTGTAAGTCCGAAAAGCACAGCATTGGCTCTGATGAGGGGCCCTCTGTTTACAATGTATTATGGTGGATGGAGTCACAGCCAAGCACATTTGAGAATGAGAGACCATGTGGTGAGACAGGAAGGCAGTGCGAGGGGAGGGGCTCTTTGTATAACAACTCTCTCCAGAGAACTAGCTCAGGCTACCATGAGAACTACCTTAATCCTTTCTGAAGGCAGAGCCCTCCATGAACGGACTACTTCCCACCGGGCCCAGTCCCATCACAGACTCATTATCTTTTCATGTAGCCACACTGAGGACCAGCCTGAGAAAACCACTGCAAACTCTGGAATGCATTTGTTCATAGCTGCCACTCTCAGGCCATGCTGAACATTTGCATTAGTTGCCCAGGGAACAGAGAAGAAAATAAAACTTCCTGCTGCAGACTGAGAAAGTACGGAAACAATGCTAGTAGTGGGCTGGGGACCTGTCTGGTTTGGCTCCCTCAGGGTTTGCAATTTGTTTAGTTGGAACTTCTCCTGCCTGGGTCTCAGGTTACCCTCAGTCACACATAAGAACCTGCATGTCCCGGTTCTTAAGAGGGCTATCAGCAAAATGTGAAATTCAGATAAGCAATAAATGGTTTCTAATATAAAAATAGCCTGTAGCTGTACCACTATGGCGACTTAACCCTGTCACATCTTGGAAGTAAAGCAGGGTTGGGCCTGGTTAGTACTTTGTTGGGAGACCGCCTGGGAACACCAGGTGCTGTAGGCTTGGGAGAAGGACCTGGCAAACCACTCCCCCAAAATAATCAGCCATTGAAAACCCTATGAATAGCAGAGAAGCACTAACAACACTGTTGTGCAGAGGGTCCCTATGAGTTGGACACTGACTTGACAGCACCTAACAACAACAACAATATACACATGTCCCAAATGGTACAGGAAATGTACTTATGCTAAGATATCATTGTTTATCTGGAATCCATATTTAACTGAGTGTCCCATGTTTTATCTGGTGACCCTACTTAGTCTACACTGACCAGGCCACGCTGGCCTACTCATCAGGGGACAGGCCTAAGGAATTCTTAGTCTTATGGCTCCAATACCCTTAGGCCTCACATCTCTGCTGGCAAAGTAATATAATATGTTCTACAAGGCTCCATCTCAATGTCTCTCACATGGGAAAAGGTTCAAGCTAAGATACCACTGTTTTGTTTTGTTTTGTTTTTAGTGGTACTGGGTTTGAACCCAGGGCCTTGTGCTTATGTGCTTTGCAAGTGCTGTACCACTGAGATGTACCCTCAGCTCTTTTTTTTTTTTTTTTCCACTTTTTGAAACAGGGTCTCACTAAGTTACCCAGACTGCCTCTGGTCTCAAACTTGTAATCCTCCTGCCTCTGCCTCCCAAGTCGCTGGGATTACAGGTGTGCACCACTGTGCCCAGCAAGACACCAACTTTTAAGGGACTAGAACAAGTGAAAGAAAGGTATCTCGCTGCAGTGGATGGAATATTTCTGTCACTGCAAATTTCCAGTGTTGAAACTATCAAGGTGAATGTGTTAAGAGGTGGACCCTTTGGGAAGTGAGTTGGTCATGCATAGGGTAGAACCCTCATGAATGGGATTAGTGTCCTTTTAAATGAAGGCCAGAGAGCTAGATCATTCTCTTTCCTCCATGCAAGGACACAGCAAGAAGTTGGCCATATGCAACTCAGAAGACTTCACCAGAGCCCAACCATGCTGGCACTCTGATGTTGAACTTCCAAGGTAAAATTACCTGAGTGGGGTTGGGGATATAGCTCAGTGGTAGAGCATGTGCTTAGCATGCATGAGGCCCTATATTCAATCCCCAGCACCTAAAACCAAAACCAAAACAAAGAGTTAATGAGAAATCAATTTCTGTTGTTTATAAACCACCTGATGTATGGTACTTTGTTACATCTGGCAAAATGGACTAAGAAACCCCAAAGGAGTCAAGGGACACCCCTGTGTAAAACATTATTTCTGGTGTTTCTGTGAGAGTGTTCCCAGGAGAGATCAGCATTTGAATTGTTAGGCTGGGTAAAGCAGATGGCCCTCTCCAATGTGAGTGTGCACCATCCAGTTCTGAAGGTTCTGATGGGACCAAAGGGCTGGGGTTTAGTTTAGTTGGTAGAATGTTGCTCTGTGTGTTCTGAGGCCCTGGGTTCAATCCCCAGCCCGTAAAAACTAGAGAAGGACCTGGCAACCCATTCCTGAAATAATCCTGAAACGATCAGCCATTAAAAACCCTATGAGGGTCACTATGAGTTGGACCCAACTCTAAAGAACCTAACAACAACAATGACAATAGGACCAAAAGGCAGAGGAAGGTTGAATTCTCGCTCTGCCCAACTACTGGAGCTGAGACACCCATCTCCTGCCTGTTGGTGCTCTTAGTTCTTAGACCTTCAGACTTGCACTAGAATCTACACCACTGACTTTTGTCAATGGCTTTCCTGAGTTTCTAGCTTGCAGGTGGCAGTTTGTGGGACTTCTCAGCCTCATAGTCACATAGCCATCTCCTTAATAAATCTGGTTCCATATCTATCTATCTGTCTATCTACCATCTATCTCCAATTTGTTTTGTTTTTCTGGAGAACCCTGACTAATATAGTTTGGTAATTATAACTAGAAAATATAGGAAGGGTCTACAGATCATTAAAAGGAAGAGAAAAACAGAAAAGATGACTATGCTAGACAGAATAATGGCCCCCCCAAAAGACCTGGGATTTAGCTCAGTTGGTAGAGCACTGCGTTGCAGTCTCTGAGGACCCGAGTTCAATTCCCCACACTGCAAAAATGGGAGAAGGGCCTGGCAATCCACTCCCAAGGCAATCCCGAAAGAGTCAGCCATTGAAAACCCTATGAGGGTCGCTATGAGTCGGATACCGACTTGGGACGGCACCTAACAACAACAACAACAAAGTGTCCACACCTTAGTTCCTGGAATAAATGTTACTTTACATGGCAAAAGAGACTCTGCAGATGTGATTAAGGTTAGGGGTCTTGAGATGGGAAGAATTGCCTAGAGTATCCAGATGGGCCCAGTCTACCCACATGAATCCTTAAAATCAAAGAGCTTTTCCTAGTTGTAAAGAATCAGAGGGATTTGTGACCATGGAAAAATAGTGAGATTCTTCAGTAAACTTTTTCAATATTATTAAAAATATGCCATAAACATATTTGGCCTGGACATCTTGCAGGGTTGGCCAAAAAGCTCCATCACCCCATCTGGCTTTGAAGATGCAGGAAAGGCTCACAAACTAAGGAATGTGGGAGGCTGGAAAAGGCAAGGAAAGATTCTTTCCTGGATCCTCCAGAAAGGAAGGAAGCCCTGCTGATGTCTTTGTCTTAACCTAGTGTCAGTCAGATTTCCACGGCTATAACAAAATACCTGGAATAAACTTAACAGGAGGAAAGGCTGATTTTGGCTCACGGTTTTGGAGGTTTCATCCATGGTCATTTGGCCCTGTTGCTTTGGGCCTGTGGTGGCCCAGTATATCATGGAAGGAGCACATGATGAGAAGGCCTGTTCCCATCATGGTGGTTGGGAACAGAGAGAAACAGGAAGGGGCTGGCATCTCAATATCCTCTTCAAAAGCAGCCTCTGAATGACTTAACTTCCTTCTGCCTCCTAAAGATTCCACCACTTCTCAGCAGTGCCACAGGTGGCAACCAGGACTTTATCACATGGGGCTTTGAGGGACATTCAGGATCCAAATGATAGCACCCAGGGAGTCTTCTGTTAGCTTCTAACTTCCAGAGCTGTAAGATAACAGATCTGTATCATCTGAAGCCATTGGACTTGCAGTAATTTGTTACAGCAGCAACAGGAAACAAACACAAGGACAACTAGTGTGGCAGTCATGTTAGGCTTGGAGCAGCAGAAGGGGGACCCTGACCCTGACTATTGTGGTGGTGATTGTTGTTAGGTGCTGTCAAGCCAGTGTCCAACTCCTAGCGACCCTATGTAACAGGTGAAACAGTATTGTCAGTGATTCTCTGCTATTCATAGGGTTTTCAGTGACCGATTTTTGGGAGTGGGTTGCCAGGTTCTTCTCCCAAGCCTACAGCCCCTGGTGTTCCCAGGCAGTTTCCCATCCAAGTACTACCCAGGCCTAACCCTGCTTAGCTTCTGAGATCTGACTGGATCGGACACCACAGTGATACGCTGCAGGTGCCTACAGTGGGGGAGGCACAAAATAAGTATCTCCTTGGACCTCAAAAGATTTGCACTTGAAGAGAGTTGCCTCTCTCTAAGGACTTAGGATCTGAAGACGGGGTGAAAGGTGTACATCCTCCCTTGTCAAAATCACCCTGGACAACTCCTAAAGGAGATTCCACCACAGACACCCACAAATTCTCTCTCAGTGGGCTCAACACAGCCAAGTTCTCCAGGGATGGGCTGAGCATTAGATGAAACTGGCTTGCAGTTAGGGGCCATGTTGTATCTCCCCCCAAAAATACAGCTTTAGAACACTGAAACCACTCTTGGTGTCATGAGAGACACCCACATTCTGGGCAACCACAGGAACTGAGACTGTGGAGGGGAACATCAGACTGACACTGGAACACATGGTCATATGATCACAGAGCCACACACTTTTTTTTTTTTTTTGCAGTACCTGGGGGTTGGACCCAGGGCCTCACGCATGCTTTGCAAGTGCTCTACCACTCAGCTGCAGCACCAGCCCATTCTTTACTCTTTAATCTTGAGACAGGGTCTCACTAAGCTACACTGGCTGCCTCTGGCCTCCAACTTGTGGTCCTCCTGCCTCAGCCTCCCAAGTGGCTGGGATCACAGGTGTATGTCACTGCACCTGTCCATAGACATTAAAAAAAATCCTTTCTTGCCCCTAAACATAGGCAATTGAATCTGTGGTAGTTACAGAGCTGAAATTGAAATGCTTCCTCATAACTGAATATGGCTCGTCTTCCTTGTTGTAAGGAACTGCATGCCCCTGTTGCCTGTTTCTGGCTATTGGAGTCGCCCAGTCATGTCCTCCCACCCTGATAAGGTCATTTTCTCTCTCAGAACAAGAAGGTTTCTTCTCTAGCCAGATGTGTTTTCTAGGATCAGACTTTTCAAATGTTTGTCAAGCCTTCTGAGGTCACGTATAGCAGGAAAAGAAGGCTATGTCTAACCTTTCCCATGTCCACTTTCTGCTTTGCTTCCTTTTCCTGATATGAGAGTAATAATACGCTTTAAGGAGGGATATAAATAGCATCCCAGATGGACAAGTGGGAGGGGCGGGAGGACCCTTTGGCCAACCCTGTAAGATGTCCTGGCCAAGTCTTTTTGGGGAGTATTTTTCACAATCTAGAGAAATTTCACTGAAGTTTTGGTAGGTGAGTCAAGTTAGAACTCACTTAAAGACCTTGGCAGCCTCTGAGCTTCTGCCTGGAAATGTACTGTGTCACTTCATTCACAACACCGAAAGTAACATTCACAGAAAGGAAAGACAGTGAAGACCTTAGGGAGGTCAGGTTCCCAGTTTCTCCCCATGGTCTTTCCCACTTACCATCAAGCTGGAAAATGTTGGAAACAATTGCTCACAAGACCAACCGCAGCCCTGAACCTGGCTTGGCTGCTGTGGTATTCGTTCCCCGGAGTTCAATGACGACTTCCAAGTCAGAGGGAGGGCAAGCAACAGCTGGATGTTTCCGCCAATTAATCAAAAAGTATTTGTACAGCAACTATTGCTCACTAGATTTAGATATTCTGAGCAAAGAGCTATGCAGCCCCACCCTAAAGGGGTTCAGAGCGAAGTACAACTCCACAGCTTACGAACCCCCAGCCCTTCTCACTTAGCGCAGGGAGAGTCGGCTGTGGGCTGAGTCCACCTGGGAGCACAGACCACTACCCACTGTGTAACAGCAGATGCCAACAACAGCAAACACTGTGTGCATTGGGCCCCATGGGGATCCTCTCACCTGCTGTCTCATTGAATACGACCACTCCATGATCTGTTTCCCCTCCGTTACTGCTGTCATTTCAATATGTCCCCCCAAAAGCTTATGTGTTAGAAACTTGACCTCCAAAGTCATAAGTTAGTGTTATTGGGAGGTAGAATTTTGGGGAGGTAATTCAGATTAGATGAAGTCATGCGGATGGACCCTCATGATGGCATTAGTGACTTGTTTTTTTTTTTTGAGACAGCATCTTACTATGTATCTATCCCTGGCCTAAACTTGAGATCTTCCTGCCTCCACCTCTGAAGTGCTAGGATTACAGACCTGTACCACCAGGCTTGCCTGCATTGTTGTCGTTGTTGTTGTTAGGTGCTGTCGCGTCGGTATCCAACTCATGGCGACCCTCACAGGGTTTTCAATGGCTGAGTGCTTCGGGATTGCCTTAGGAGTGGATTGCCAGGCCCTTCTCCCATTTGAATTGAACTCGGGGCCTCAGAGACTGCAGTGCAGTGCTCTACCCACTGAGCTAAATCCCAGCCCCTTGCCTGCATTAATGGCTTTATAAAAGGAAGACAGAACTGAGCTAGCACATTTGCTCTCTCTCACCATGTGATGCCCTCTGCCATGTTATGATGTAGCACAAAGGCCCTCACCAGATGCCAACACCATGCGCTTGGACCTCTTAGCCTCCAGAACTGTGAGCTAAATAAACCTCTATTCTTTACAAATTACCCAGGCTGTGGTATTTTGTTACAGTAACAGAAATGGACTAAGACAATTGTCATTTGAGGAATTTGGGTTCAGAGAGGCTAAGGAAGATCTCCTGGGCTTCAGTACTTCTAGGTGGTCACTTCAAACCCAGGTTACCCTACCTTTAAAGAGCATATGCTAAGATGGCCCCATCACGAATGTCTGCAGATGATACTTCATTCATGAGGGGTCTAGGCCCACCGAATGGGAACTGCCTGGATGAGCCCTAAACAATGGCAAACATGGAACCAATCTTTCACAGGTGCTGAGACACTGGCCACCCATAAAACGTCTGTTTGTGCTTCTGGGTGAGCCAGTCAAGGTGCAACTCACATGTGCGCAGCCCAAGCAGCCGAAGATGGTGCAGGAAATCACGTTGAGCCACCAAGACCTAGGATCTCCTGGACATAGCTTTTCTGGTCCTTCATCGCCTGAGGAGGAAGTGAGCATGGCCGCCGAGCTGGTGTGGTGTGGGAGAAGCCCTGGTCAGACTGTGCTAGCTGAGAAGCAGCAGAGGCCCTCGGGAGAAAGAGGCCAGGGCAGTGGAACTTCCCTGAGGGAAAGAGGGAGAAGTGAGAGCTCTGGGGCTGCCCGCCCCCTTCTTTTCTCCTGTAGGTTGGGCCAGCGGCCTGACAGTGGACTGGGAATGGTGGCTTCTGGGTGATGCCCAAAGAGCCACCTGTCACCCGCTGAATCAGCACAGCCTTCTGATGTCAGAAACAATGGCATGGCCGGTTAGTTAAAATTCTCCTTCACTTTGCCTGCTCAATCTTGGCCTAACCCTCTGCTCATCACCCCTGAAGTGCGGTTTAAAGGTCTCAGTTGGCGCCTAACACTGCACATGTCTGATGCGCATTTGTACTGCTCGGCAGCATCCAGGAAGGGCCCTGAAGGGTGATCTTCACAGGAGCCGCTGGCCACAGCAAGACAGCTGTGGCTGGGTGGAGGAGGAGCCGTCAGGACACCGGGCCCTTGCATAAGCTCCGGTACCAGCTACGGGAGCAGCTGCAGTGGGGAGAACGATGGTGGGAGAAGTCTGTGCAGGGACACTCCAGGGTGAAAGCAGACCCAGCGTTTAAGCTTAGCACTTTGAGAAAAATAACGATAAATGTCACTGGGGAAAGAAATCAAAATGAGACAGAAACAAAATATATTTATTAGAAATATTAGAGGGATACATCTTGCACTTTCATGTTAATAGTTAAATACGTCTATATTAGCATGTCATGTCCTGCTTGGTATGATCTAGTGTGCCCTACAGAAAGGAGGCCAGAGGTCCATCAATTGCATTCAACTAATGTAGTTAAAGTCATTGAGCTACGCAGGGTGTTTTAGATTCAGCGAAACTCCAACCTCGGTCAGGAGACTGAAACGCCCAGTGAACTCGGGCAGATGCTGATATTGAAAGTACTTACTGACAAGGCTTCAAGATTCTATCATTTACTGTATGTCCTTGGTGGGGCATCTCAAGGTGGCACTCAGACTGGAGAATGGTGAGAACTAACTGCTGGACGTGGTGGGTGGGTTTGTCTTCAAGGGCCTGAGCCCTCCATCTCCACAGGCCAGTGACCTGCTGGGGAAGAGGGAGGGCAGACCGAGAGACTTGGCTGGCACTTGTGGGCGACAGGGAAGAGAACATGGCCAGTGTTCATCATTGCTAGACGGCTCATCACTTTGGGGTGTGCATGTGTGTTTTGAGATGGGGTCTTGCCATGTTGGCCAGGCTGGTTGCAAGCTCCTGGGCTCACGTGATCCCCCTACCTCAGCCTCTGGAGTATCTGGAACTGCAGGCATGTGCCACTGTGCCCAGTAGGACACGTATTTTTCCTCTTTGCCCAAGGCTTCTCTGTTGGATGGTCTCTACAAAAGCTACAGAACAAGTGAGTGGAGAGTGAAAACAAGAGACCAGCACTGTTTTTGAAGTGGGCAGGGACTTGGGAGAGGGAAGTTGCTTGAAACACTATCCCTGTGTGGGCAGAGGCCTACGCACTGCCAGCCCTCAGCTAAGAAACCATGTTGAGGCAGCGCAGTGCGGAGAGCATGGACTTCTCTTTACAGTTTAACTCCTTAGGGCCTTGCATTTTGCAGCTGTCTTTTATATAAAAAATGACCCATTTTAAAAAGAAAAGATCTGTAGAGCCCCCAACTAATTTTAAGTGAGTACTGGCTGAGGAAAGATGGGAAGAAACACAGCTACTGAGGCCAGGGAAAGCCTGGGGTCAGACGGCTGGGAATGGTAGTTTGCCGAGTTGAAGTAAAGGACTTAGGAGATGCTACCTTGTTTTCTCGTTGGCTAAGTTTCCACATTCACTCTTGTGCTCTGCCGCTCTTCCCAGACCCTGTGCCTCCACCCAGTGGGTCAGCACAGTGCTTTGGGGAAGCTGGTGGGGCTGGGGGCCTGCCCCTGCAGCGCGCCACCAACAGCTATACCACCTCAGCACATGACGCCCCCTGTTTTTATAGACAGGCCACACTACTCCTCTTCTACACCCCCTGGCAAAGAGAATGGCAGCCAAGGAACCTCCTTGAGTCATAAAAACAAATTGCACACGGCCTTTCTTCCCCATGACATCTGCATTCTTCTTTCAACATAAAGGAGCAGGATACAGGCAAGGATGGATGCCACTGGCCAGTTATTGGCAATGTGGGTTCCCCGGGGATAGAGGCTAGTACAGTCCCGGGCATGGAGGAAGAGAAACTGCAACGCATCTGGGGTGGAGCACAGAGACTGTTTCTCCCCGAGCTCCTTCTACACCTTTTCAACGTCATCACTGAACACAGCAGCAATCAGGCTAAATGCCCCTCCTCGAACCCCACGATCTCAACTGCCTCTCCCGCACAAAACCCCGGGGTAATCCCAGCTGAAACACAACCACCCACAGCTCCACTCAGCTACTGGGATGGCATTTCTCCCTGCTCTGGTGGCAAGCAAAGCAGAAGCTTGGAGACAATGAAGATGTCTCATCAGTGAAAGTCAACAAACGACAGGTGCAGGAGGCCACAAAAGCAATGGCTTTCATTTGGACCCATTCAAAAGGAAGGAACAAGTTAAGTTTGCGCCAACTAGCCTCAGACTTCCATCTGAAAGGGGCCAGCCATGTAGTGAATGCTGGTCCCCAGACAGCTGCTCTGGGCTGCCTGCAGGCTGCATTGGCGGGGGCCACTTGAGAAAGGCACTCTTTCCCCTCTGCACAGCTGTGCATCGGAGTCCAAGTCTTGGGAGAACTCTGAAAACACATAGACTCAATCTCCACTCCCGTTCCAGATACTCTGACTCACCTGATCCGAGTAGGTCAGGTATGTGGTTTCTAGAAGCTTCCCAGGGGATCTGGACACAGAGCCACAGCTGACAACCACACACTGGGCTGGCAGGTGGAGGCTGTGGCCCCACCCTGGTGGCAGCAGCTTGAGATTCAGGGCTGCTGGGCCCAGTTGCCACCCATGCACAGGACTGGCCTGGAGCAAGGGACAGGGGGCAGGCTGCTCCCAGGACAGCATCTGACCCGCAGCCTCGGGGACCTGGCTCTGAACGAGTGGCTCAGATGAGCAGTCAGAGATTCACTTTAAATAATTATGGCAGTCATTCTCAGGGACGTGCTGTGAGGATGACCTTCTGTCAGAGGGGCGCCAACCCAGAGCTATTTGGCACTTAAAACAGCAAGTGATGGGCACTTAATACATTCACCTTACCTGCCTGTGTGAGCAGCACCCTCATTTACTGGGGAGTGTGCATTTACTTGTCCAAGAAGAATACCAAAGAGCCCCTGGGAGCACCTGGGAGGGTCACTGGGAGAGTACGAGGGGAAACTGCATTTCTCCGTGTTCGGTTACAGACAGAGCCATCACCACCCACTCCCAACGGCTTCTTTTTGCCAGGCAAATGAAAAAGGCCCAATGAAGTACTAAGACTAAGTGCATTTAAGAGTTGAAATACTGTTAGGTTTGCCGTCTGCCCAGAATCCCATCCCAGATACACATCCTCAGGCCGTTTAATTGTGCAAATATGTGAAGAGCACGTCAGACACAGGCCATTCCACACACGGGTGACCTCCCATCAAATCCTCTGTGTGGGGCGCACCTGTGTGGGTGTGAATAAATGGGGACAAGACACACCGTGGACCTGGGTTGTGGTTTCCCTTTCAGTCTGGAACCCACCTCCTGCGCTCAGGCCATGTGGTCCATGCACAATTCCTGCTGTGGGATGCTGCACAGGAACCCCTCAACAAGGCATCTTGGGACTCCTTTGCCCATCTGAGGAACCATATAAGGGACTGTGAGATCTAAAAATCGTAATCATGTGCTAGGTACTAAAATCACTACCCAGTACGTGAGCACATTTCCCCAAATACGACCAATGGATTTCTAGGTAGCTCTGAAGTAAAAGTTGCTTTGTTCTTTTTTTGTGTGTGTGGTGGTGGGGAGGTTGAGAGGGAGAGGGAAGCTGGCAAGAACAAAGTTTTTATAAAAGCAAAAGCCAGAGGACTTTTAGTAAATAAAAGCATAACTGATTTGGAGGTGTTGTCTGTCAGGAATCTCTGTGCAGATTATGCGTTGTCACCAAATGCCATTGGTGATGCCGTCCTGGGTTCTCACAGACAGGAGCCTGGGTGTGAGATCTTGGTCTGCAAGGAGAGAGGCCACCCTCTTCAGACACTTCCTGTGGGAGAACAGAGACTCAGCAGCTTAGGCTCCAAATGTGTCTCCATTTGAGACAGGAACGTGGTGGAGCCCAGCTCTGTTTCTTATTTGAGTGTTCGTCAACGTGGTCTTCCTTGGAAATCCAGACGCTGAGCAGTGGGCAGAGCAGGGTCAATGGACAGTGACCAGGCGCTTCCAGGACAGACTGCAGGTGGCAGCAGTGGCGGTGGCTGCTGTTGTTGGGCCCTTGGGTTTAGGTCTCAAAGTACTTGTAGATCTGGGCCACATACTGCATCACGCTCTGCCAGTCGGGCCGGTCCGTGTACAGCATCTCACTGAGCTCCTGCAGGTGAAGGGGACAGGTCACAAGGGGGACATCACAGACTCCTTCCCACTGAAGGACTCAGGTCTGGGTCAGAGCTTTCACTGCCTGGAAACCCTCCACCTACACAAAGGAAGATGTACTGTAGGCAACCCCACATGGTGCTAGATGTGCCCAGGTAAAAGAAAACACTTTTCGTCCTATTTACCCCGGAGATATGTCTCTTAAAAGACATAAGACATGACCTTCCATTGCTTTCATCTTTGAACGTGACACTGTTAAAGTTTTTAAGCCAAGTGCTGTGGTGCATGCCTGTAATCCCAGTGACTCCGTGAGGCAGAGGCAAGTTTGAGACCAGAGGCAGCCTTTATAACTCAGTGATACCCTGACTCAAGATAAAACTTTTTTTTTTTTTTTTTGGTACTGGAGGTTGAACCCAGGGCCTTGTGTTTGCATGCTCTGCAAGTGCTAGACCACTGAGTTGCACCCTCAGCCCATTTTTTTTCTTATTTTTCGAGACAGGGTCTTGCTAAATTACGCAGATTGCCTCTGGTCTCGAACTTGCGATCCTCCTGCCTCCGCCTCCCGAGCCACTGGGATTACAGGTGTGCATCACCGTGCTCAGCTCAATTTTTTTTTTTTTTTTTTAAAGAAGCTGGGGGTGCAGCTCAGTGATGGAGGCTGAAGGAGGAGGACTGTGAGTTTTAGGCTAGCCTGGGCTACATGGAGAGAACTTCTCTCAACTCCCTCCCAGAAAAGTTCTTCTGAGAGTCATAGTTTTGCTATCAGCAAACAACTTTTACTTTTCTAAATTACATGTGAATGTAAGTAAATTAGTCTTTAATTTCCCAGGCTGCCACCACAGTGGACATATTCTCATGCATTCTCCGCTTCTTCACTGGACGTTTTCATATGCAATTTCCCCCACTGTTGCCGTTGTTTCATTGGCTAAACACTTTAGTGGATGCACACTATCCAAGGGAGCTGTGTCCCTAACTGACGTGAGGTGTAGTTTATGTTCGTTTCTTCACCATTACAGACTTTGCAATAAGCATCTCTGTGCAGTTCTGTCTGCCTCCTTCTGTTGAATTAGTCCCTTAAGAGAAATGCCTATGAATGGGGTTACCACAGAAGCCTTGAGGTCGATGTATACCATTTACTGTATTAGCATTAACTGTTACCATTTAATGTGTGGGTTTTTCCCCCTAATTTAGTAAAATTTTGCCTTGTTGATTCATTCATTTAGTTTTGCTAATTGACCTTTTCTTATTCTCTCCCTCCCCTTTTTTTGGGGGGGGGGGTAAAGCTAATTTTGCAACTAAGCTTGCAACAGGTAAGCATAAGGTAGAGGCCAGAAGGTGAGAGGCCAGTGGGCGGGGCCCTCAGTATAATATTCCGTGAAGCTTTTTGGAAATTTGTGCCACTGAAAATGTTTAATAATTAACTGTGGGATTGAACTTGGATTCTTTTGTGGTCACAAAAGAACAGCAGGAAAGAACCCTGATGTAAATCCAGAAACAGAGGCACAGTGGAAAAATAAGGCTGAACTGAGCACATCTGTTCCTGGGTAGTGACACAATCAGCTGGGGCTGTCAACAAGCCATTTGTCCCGATTCAACATCTGAACATACTTCACCCGATTTGTTCCCTGGTGATGCTAAAAAAGCTTTCCACTTAGACTGCTGTAGTCAGGGATGTGCACAGAGATTGATGTATGACAAGGTACAACTTTTTCTTTTCTTCCTCCTCTTCTTTCTGTTTTCCCCCAGTACTTGGAGATTGAACCTAGGGCCTGGCACATGCTAGGAAAGTGCTCTATTACTGAACTGCATTCTTAGCCCCCCTTTTATTTTTTGAGACAGGGTCTCACTGAGTAACACAGATCTCAAACTCAATCCTCCTGCTTCAGCCTCCCAAGTTGCCGGGATTATGGGAGTGTGCCATTGTGGCTGGCTAAGCTAGAACGCACAGGAGGGCTGCTAATAACAGAGAAAGGACTGAATATGCTGCTTTGGATGTAGATGAACTCTGAGAAAGGAAGGGAAGCCTACGAATACCAGAGATCCATCAAACTTTCTTCTCCGTGGATGGAGCGCATGTCTTCAATCTCAGAAACAGAAATTGAATCAACATTCACAGTTTTACTTAGACTATCTCATACTAGTAATAACCGAGTTTAAAAAATATTTTGGTACAAAGCCGGGCGTGGTGTCGCACAGCTGTAATCCCAGTGGCTCGGGAGGCGGAGGCAGGAGGATCACAAGTTCGAGACCAGAGGCAGTCTGCGCAATTTAGTAAGAACCTGTCTCAAAAAGTAAAAAATGGGCTGGGGGTGTAGCTCAGTGGTCCAGCACTTGCAGAGCATGCAAGGGTGAGGCCCTGGGTACAAACCCCAGCACCGCAAAAAAAAAAAAAAAAAAAAAAAAAAAAAAAAAAAAAAAAAAAAAAAAAAAAAAAAAAAAAAAATTTGGTATGCCATTAATGCCACCATTTGAAGAAAAAAGTTTTCTTTTTAAGACAGAGTCTTGGTATGTAGCCTAGGCTGGCCTGGAACTTGCGATCCTTCTGCCCTCTGCCTCCTGAGTGGTGGGATTACAAGCCCAAGCCAACCAAGCCTGTCCTCAGAAAAAAGCCTTCCCTGATCAGGACTTATGGGCACTGAGTGCCAAATTCTATCTAATAAACCACCTGGGAGTATATTGAAAAAAAAAATTTTTTTTTTTGGTACTGGGAGTTGAACCCAGGGCCTCATGCTTGCATGCTTTGCAAGTTCTGGACCACTGAGCACCCCCAGCCCATTTGTTTTTATGTTTTGAGACAGGGTCTCGCTAAATTACGCAGACTGCCTCTGGTTTCGAACTTGTGATCCTCCTGCCTCTGCCTCCTGAGCTGCTGGGATTATAGGCGTGCACCACTGCGCCTGGTTGTATTGAAAAATTTTAAAGGCATGTTTTGGACATTTCAGGAGAAGAGAGAGTAAGCTGCATTAGTGACAATCTTATGATGAATGATATTTGTTTGAATTAGTGGTTAAAAAAACTTACAAGCCCTCCCACCAGATCCATATGATTTAACCGCTGAATTCTACCAAATACTTAAAGAAGAACTGATGCCAGCTCTTCACAATCTTTTTCAGAAAAATAGAAGAGGGAACATTTTCCAATTTGTTCTATGAGGTTAGTGTTATCCTAATACCAGAATCAGACAAAGACATCATAAGAAAACTACAAATCAGTTTCTCAGATGAACACAGACACAAAAACAAATACCAACAAACTGAGGGCAAGAGATGTAGTTCAGTGATAGAGTGCTTGCCTGGGTTCCATCTCTAGTACTAAAAAAACAAACCAAAAAAGAAACAAAACCCCCCAAAACAAACAAGCAAAAAACTAAATCAAATGACAACAAAAAACCAAATTGAAAACATAATTAGAAAATTGAATCCATAAATCTATAAAAAGTATA
>VMDO01007743.1:0-11342 GCA_007922755.1 Pedetes capensis | reverse complement strand
GAAGTTCTAGCTAGTCAATAAGGCACATAAAGAAAGAAAAGGCATAAAGATTAGAAAGGAAGTGATAAAACTGCTTTATTTGTAGATGACAGGATTGTTTAGGTTGTAAACCCTACAGGATCTACATGCAAGTTTGGCAAGATCTCACGATATAAAGTCAGTAGACAAAACTCAATCACTTCCCTATATACCAGAAAAGAACAACTGAAATTTGTAATTAAAAATAAAAATACCATTTATAATAGTACCAGCAAAATAAAACACAACAAAACCCTAAGGACTAAATCTAACAAAATATGTGTAAGACCTATGTGTAGAAAGCCACAAAATACTAATGAAAGAAATAAAAGACCTAAATAAGTGGAGATACATTCTGTATTCATGGATGGGAAGATAGTCTTATGAAGATGCTAATTCTTTCTAGTTCCATGTACAGACACAATATAAACCAAAATCCCAGTGAGCCTTTATTTTTTGGTAGATATTGACAAATTGATTTTAAAACTTGTAAAGATAACAGTACTAGAATAGCCAAAACAACTTTAAAAAGAACAACTAAGGGGACTAGATTTCAATATTTTTATAAAGCTATATTTATCAAGATAGTGTCATATTGGCAAGGGACAGACACTTAGATTGATGTAACAAAACGGAGCCCAGAGATAGAACCACACAAATATAGTCAACAGATATTTTTTTAAGGTACAAAAGCAATTCAACGGAGAAAGGACAAATAGTGCTTGATTGTATGCACATATGCAAAAACAAAAGAGACTAAACACATATTTTACAACTTACATAAAAATTAATTAAAAATGGATCAGAGAGCAATGTAAAAATACAAAATTATGAAAGTTATAGAAAAAATACAGAAGAAAATCTATGTGACCTTGGGTTGGGTAATGAGTTTTTAGATACAATATTAAAAGCATGATCAAGAAAGAAAAGAAACAGATAAATTGGAGTTTATAAAAATTAAAAACTTTGCTCTGAGAAAGATACCATTAATACAATGAAAAGACAAGCCACAGTGTGGAAGAAAATGTGTGAAAATCACATATATGATAAGATTTTGTATTTCGAATATACAATTTTTAAAAAAAAAATCCAGCAATAAGGAGACAATCTGATTTAGAGATGGGCGAAATATATAAATAGACAACAGGCCAAAGAAGCTATATGGCTAGCAAATAAGTACATGAGGGGGAAAAGAATCCTCAATTTGCCAGTAGAGAAATACCAATTAAAACAATACGAAGGCAGGGTGTAGTAGCACATGCCTGTAATCCTAGCACTCTGGAGGCTGAGGCAGGAAGATCTCAAGTTCAAGTCTAGTCTAGACTACACAGTGAGACACTAAAAACAAAGCAAAACACCCAAAACACCACAATGGGATACTATTATATATCTACTGATGCTGCTGTTGTTAGGTGCCCTTGAGTCAGTCCAACTCATAGCAACTCTCATAGGGTTTTCAATGGCTGATACTTTCAAGACTGCTTTGGGAGTGGATTGCCACATCCTTCTCCCATGATGTATCTATTGGAATGACTAAAATCTAAAAAAATGACAATAACAATACCAAATGCTTCCAATGGTGGGTCCTGAAGCCATCTTTCCTGAAAAACCCAGACCCTTGATACAGGGTCTAGAAGGCCTGAAATTGCTTTTCTTTTCTCTTTTTCCCTAATGAAGTAAAAATTTAAAGAACTTGTGAAGCAAACTGACTGAAGAAATCCTCTATCTTTATAATTGCTTCCAACTTTTTTTTATAATACTGTTCTTTTTATTTATTTATTTATTTTTGTTTGTTTGTTTCGAGACAGGGGCTCACTACTGAGCCCAGATTGGTCTCGAACTCACAATCCTTCTGTCTCACCCTCTTGAGTGCTGGAAAAACAGGTGTATACCACCACACCCTGCTATGTAACACTTTTCATTGTGAAATATAACATGTACAAAACAGCATATAAACTATAAACCATAATTTAATGTTGTTGCTGTCGAGTTGGTGTCTGACTCATAGTGACCTTATGTACAACAGATGAAACATTGTCAGTGCTTCTTGCTATTCATAGGGTTTTCAATGGCTGAATAATTTAATGAATTGTTAAAAAACAAATATTATCCTCAATCACTACTTAGATCAAGCAGTAGCACATTGCCCGCATCCTGGGTACCACCCCGGGCTCCTTTCTCTGCACAACCTGGACAGGCTGCCATTTGTGTCTTTCAGAGTCTTTTGCATCATTCGCCTTGGCCAAGAGAAGAATGTTTGTTTCTTTTGTCCATGTGGAGCTGGTTCTGATCTTGAGGCAGGATTCAAAGACAGGGAAAAATTGGGGGGACATGAGAAGGAAAAGGCTTTTTCACCCTGAGACCCAGTCTGAGTCTTATCAACTGAGAATTCCAGCACAATCAAAATAGGAGACGGCTGTGAGAACTGCCTGCATGGAAACCAGTGCTTTCCTAGGACTCTCACCAAATCAGATTATGGACTACAATTAAAGTTAATAGACCTAGGCAGGAGGAGAGAAGCCCCTCACTCTGGAATCTGGTGCCATCTCCTACTCACTGAGCATCAACAGCTTTAACTCAAGGAATCTGCTCACGACCCCCGCCGGCTGAGCGTCAACAGTGCCTAACTAACAAGGTCGGTAAAAAGTGCCTATGTGGAGACAATTCCCATCTTCCCAGGGACTCTCAAACAAGAGTTGGAAACAACAAATACCCTATGCTTACTTAGACCCTGAAGGTTTATGACCTTTGAGTTGAACATTACTAACATCCCTCTCCTATCCCCAAGCCTAAACACTACACCCCATAA
The DNA here is from genome assembly GCA_007922755.1 of Pedetes capensis. Taxonomy (NCBI): domain Eukaryota; kingdom Metazoa; phylum Chordata; class Mammalia; order Rodentia; family Pedetidae; genus Pedetes; species Pedetes capensis. The sequence goes on along the minus strand of VMDO01007743.1, from coordinate 8,515 downwards.
AATCACCTTGCAATTTAACTCACACAAGGAAATTCTTTAGGGTAAGAGCAATAGGTAAACTAGCTCATGCTGCCTTTTCTTGTAGTTAATTTTTGACCCAACTTGATTTTTAAACCTTGTTTGATTCTTAAGCCTAGTTTTAAAAAAGACACAAAATCTCCATTGTAAAACACCCAGGCGCGCCTCTCTCTCTAGATGCCCATGCTTCACTCTGGAAGCATATGCTATCTAATAAACTTCCAGCTGCTTCACTCTCTTATTGACTCTTCCTAAAATTCATTTTTGCAATCAAGCCAAGGACCTAGCTTTCACCAGAGTGGAGGTCCTGGAAGAGGGAACTCTTCAGGTTAAGGCAGGAGAAGAGCTGGACTGCAGCCCTCACCGCTGGTGATAATCTTAAGGGCCAATTCGGGTAACTGTAGATACAGAAATCAAGTCCCCTTGGCAACTTGTATGTCAATTCTGATGCAGAAATAATTCTCCCATGTGATTTGGTGTGGATATCCAAGGGATGGATTAGCATGGGGTAAGTACCTAATTCATGGGATGCTGAAGACAGAACAAATAAAATGGAAGGGAAAATGCTCCATCCAGGATGAAAATGAACTTGACTTGGAAAATTTGGGTTAAGAATTTCCTCAATACCTTGGTATCGGTGAACTTACAATTAATGTTAGAAATCTACGGTAGTTTCATTTTTTCTTCCTTTAATAGCACACATTTGCTAATAGCAATCTACAATCTGACACTATTTTAAGAACTTTTAGTTATAAAAAACAATAAGCTTCTTGTACACCTATGATGATGGAAGCTCTGTGCGCCATAGCTAAAATGTGGAAGCAATGCCAGTGTCCTGCAACAGATAAGCTGATGACAAAAGTGTGGTATGACACAGAAGGAGATACTAGTTAGCCTTAAAAATGAAGGAAATTCGAATGTATGCTAAACATGGATGAACCCTGAGGACACGATACAATGTCAAATAAGCTAATTACAAGGACAAATAAGGTATGATAAATATCACTTTCATGGGGCACCCAAAATAGGCAAATTCACAGAGACAAAAAATATATGCCAGGGGCTCAGGGCAGGGCAATGGGGAGTTAATGTTTCATAGGCACAGAGTTTTGGTTCTGCAACACAAAAAGAGTTCTGGAGGTGAAGGGTGGTGATGGGTGCACAACAATGCGAAGGTACTTTATACCACTTACGATGATTAAGATGGCAAATCTTACATGTATTTTTACCACAATAAAAAGTGATGCTATTTATTGACTCACAAATAAATTATGCATTACATGTTAGAAAAAGACAATTGGAAAAAAGGTAAAGCTTCTTGCTCTTGGGAGCTCATAATCTTGTGGAGATATGCCATATAAACAGATGAATTATAATACAATGCGACATGTGGATATCATACTATGAATAAACGGTGCTTTGAGAACCCAGAAGGTGGACACAGCTGTCACGGATGCAGGGCCACAGTGTAGTCATGGGTGTGGTCTCTGTTGTGGGCCTGCCTGCCTCTGAGTCTTGCCTTTGCTGCTCGTTAACTGTGATGTTAATATGGCTCTGTATCCCACTTGCATGGTGCCTCTACTTCTTAGGGCTTCTGTGAGGGTCCAATGGGTCAGTATGTGGAAAAAGCTCAGAATGGTGCCTGGCACACACTAAATATGAGAAAAATATTGTTTTGTAGGCACAATTTAACCTGAATTACCTACTGAAGTACACATAGTTTACAGAGTCAGCTCAGTCACACCTAAGGATTACTTTGATATCCCCAGATCCTCAGTTGTGATGACCTTGTTCCACAGGGCTCTGGAGAACTCGATCAGTGTGCAACGACTGTCATGGTGTCACCCACAAACAATAGCCCTCGTGGACTAAATGACTTGGCCAGTAATATCCCCTTACTAGGTCACAAACACACCAGCCCTGAGGATGCACACTCTGGCTGTTTTGCGGCAATGACAATGATGCCACATATACTCTCTTATTCAATTCTTTCTGTGAGGAGTTGCTCACCCTTGTGATATGGCACGCTAAAACTTTCATTACACAGTGGCTGAGCAGGAATGCTTCTTAAAATTTGGGGAACACCACAGATCATCACTTTTTAAAGATCCTATCCTTTCTAATTTGCTACACTCAGAAATTTATAGGTACTTAAATACAGATATGCTATTGTTCTTGTTAGGTGCCATTGAGTTGGTGTCTGACTCATAGTGACCCTAAGTACAACAGATGAAACACTATTGTCAGTGCTTCTTTGTTATTCATAGGGTTTTCAATGGCTTTTTGTTTTTTTGGGAGCAGGTTTCTGGGTCCTTCTCCCAGCCCTACAGCACCTGGTGCTCCCAGGTGGTCTCTCATCCAAGTACTAACCAGGCTCAACCCTGCTTAGCTTCCAAGATCTGATGGGATCAGACACCACAGTGGTATGGCTGTAGACAAATATACATATACATGACACAAAATCTAATAATAGAACTTGATAACAAAAGGGATTGACTGTGGTTGTCACTTCTGATTGGAAGCAGTTTAAAAATGTCAAGTGTAACTCAATATATTTTTTTTCCATATCAAGATATTGCGAGGCAGGGGCTAAGCAGTGTATCCTAGTGGTGGAGCACATGCTTAGCATGCTCTAGGTTCCACCCCCAGCAATAACAGGAAGAAAGAAAATAATGAAAAGCAAACTTAAGAATGTAGGAAATCTCTATTTTTGCCGATGGTACAAAGTGGTTAAATTGCTCATAAACGTTTCCAAATGCTTTTGAGACTAGTTATGTTTGTCAGGAGCTCCTCACAACCATCGGTAGAAATGAGACTGCTAACTCTAACAACTAGGTCAACAAGATGATCTCATCCTCATCCCAGCTCACTCCTAGTGAGTTCTTATTACTGGTATACCTTAAATTGTAGGCACAATTTAACCTGAATTACCTACTGAAGTACACATAGTTTACAGATCCTTGTGTACAATCTCTATTGGTACTTCTTAGTACTTGGTTGTTTCATTGTTTCCGAAGGGAGTGTAAATTAGATTCCTTTTGCTCCACCGTGGTTAGCTGTGTATAGCAGCTCGCTCCTTTTTAAATTCTCTGGACTTATATATGGGATAAGAACATTGGATTCGTAAAGGCTTAACAGAATTTGGGCTCACTGGGACTTTTTGTTCTTGTATGACTACATTCTCAAGTACGAATTTAATCTCTTTACTGGTTAAAGTTCTATTTAGTTTTTAGTAAGTTTAAGAGAAATACATTTAATATTTGAAGAAATATATTGATATTTTGCTAGAAAACTCCATTCTGTTCCAAATTTATATTGTCATAACTAAGATATCTATAACAGCTATACTTTGACTTTTTCATTTCTTGGACTCCTCTAACAGACTGAGGGTTATGGAATTGTATCTCACTGTTATTTTAGCTTAGATTTTCCTGATCACTAATGACATTAAGGGGGCTCAGTTGTACAGCACGGCTCCACATTCTATGGGGACCCAGGTTTGATACTCAGCATGGCAAAAATGGGAGAAGGATCTGGCAATCCACTCCTGAAGCAATCCTGAAAACAATCAACCATTGAAAAACCTCTGAGGGTCACTATGAGTAGGACACAACTTTACAGCTCCTAACAGCAACAGTAACATTGACCATCTTATACATTTACTGGTCAGGCAGCACCTGTTAGCTCAGTAGTAGATCACTTGCCTAGCATGTATTAGGCCCTAGGTTCAATTCCCAGCACCACATACACACACAAAGGTTTACTGGCCATTCTTGATGCTATTCTGTGAGTTGTCTATTCTAGAATTTGGTAATTTTCTACTATTTTTTTCTTTTTTCTTTTTGGCAGTACTGGGGATTGAACTCAGGGCCTCATACATGCAAGGCAAGTACTCTACCACTGAGCTGTTCCTTCAGTTTCTCTTTAATTTTTATTTTGAGACAGGATTTCACTAAATTGTACAGGCTGCCTCAGGCCTAAAACTTGTAGTCCTCCTGAATCGCTGGGGTTACAGGCACATGCCACAGTGCCTGGCTTTGTGTTGTCTTATTACTACTGGTTACCATTTGGAATTGTTTTTTTTTTTTAAACAGATGATCGGTCTTGTCTTTTCTTCTTTTTTTCAGTAGTTGTGGTTGAACCCAGGACCTTGCACCTACTTTGCAAGTGCTCTCTCACTAGGCTGCACCCTTCAGCCCATTTTTAATCTTTTATCTTGAGATGAGGTCTCGCTAAATTATGCAGGCTGTCTCTGGTCTTGAACTTGTAATCCTCCTGCCTTTGACTCCCAAGTCACTGGGATTACATGTGCGAGCCACTGTGCCTGACCTGTCTTTGCTTTTTTTTTTTTTGCAGTTTCATTACAATGTATTTGAATGGAGATTTTGTTTTATTCATCCTGCTTGATATTCATTAAGAATCTGTGTACTAGGGAGGCGCAATGGCACACACCTATAGTCCCAGCAATTTGGGAGTTGGAGGCAGGAGGATGGCAAATTCAAGGTCAGTGGTAGCCTGTACAACTTAGAGACACTCTGTCTAAAAAAAAAAAAAAAAAGCAGGGCTAGGTCTGCACTTAGTGGTAGAGTACTTGCCTAGCATGTGTAAGACCCTGGGTGTAATCCCCCAGCACTGCTCCCAACCCCCACACAAAAATCTGTGTACTCTTATTCTAAAAACCTCCAGGTACCATATATTCACATATTGTCTCCATTACATTCTTTTTGTCCTCTTCATCTGGAATTCCCACTGGACACAGGACATAGACATTGTCTGATTATATATTCCATGTATCTTCAACTTTTTGACAGACACTACTAGTTAACCCAATAATCATCCCAATGTCTCTCTTCTTTACAGGTTTCCTATTAAAGAGACTGAAAAATGTTATAAACTCACTTCCTCAAACACTCTCTCAGCTGGGGTGTCCATGTAACAGAGTACTTCCAGTGAGGTGGAGGAAATCTAGAAGGCTTTTTGATTTCCTCATTAAAGGGGAAGGGACTTATTCTTTCCCTTCCCCCTTGTTCCTGTCCTGCAAGTGGAAATAATGTCCGGAGCTGGGCAGCCACATTCAACCACAGAGGAATAAGCACAGGAACAAAAAGTAAACAGAATAAAGCTTGTGGAGTGTAGAGAAGAGACACTCTGGGTCCTTGATTACAACACTGAGCGGTAAGCCATTCCTGAAACTACTTTTGGACTTCTTGTTAAAAACAATAAAAGCCTTTACAGCTTAAGCAACTTTTAGTTGAGTTTTCCATATCCTGAAGTTGAATGCATACTAATAGCTTCCATTTTTAACATCTCTGCCTTGTATTCTGGATAATTTCCTTATAATTATTTTTCAGTTGAGTAGGTCTCTCTTTTGCTGTATCTAATCAGTTTGGCAACCTATCTCATTGTGCTTTTAATTCCAAACTTTCATTTCTAGAAGCTTTATTTATTTTTCATATCTCTCTGTTTCTATTTTAATAGTATTATGTTTCTTCCTTATGATTTCTATTCTTCCTCTTATCTAATTTTACTTTCTTTTCTTTTTTTTAAGAAAGAATCTTGCTATGTTGTCCAGGCTGGCCTCAAACTCACAATCCTCCAGCCTTAGTCTCCTGAGTAGCTGAGATTATAGGCATGAGTCACAATGCTTTTTTTTTTTTTAATATCTTTAATATGTTTAAATATAGTCACTGAGAGGTCTCTTATTACTTATTATCTCCAATTCTGGTAGATAACCCTCTTGTTTATTGTGTTTGTGGCTAGGTCACATCAATATTTTCCTTGAGTGTTTTATAATTTCTGCTTATGAGCATAATTCTAGCAGGCACTGAATTATAAGGTGCTTCATGCAGCACTGATATAAATTTGGACTCCAGACCTCATCTGCCCCTTTTGTTTTCTTACGAGAGAACTTCCCCCCACTAAAAGAATCTCAAGGTGGAGATAAACTTCCTTATCATCTCTCTGGGTACAGGTGTAGTTTTAAAATTTTCTGCTTTCATAAAAAAACCCAGCATGTTGTGAACTTTGGTTTTATGCAGTGGTCTCAGTACTACTTCTCTGTTTATGAGAGCTTAGATAGCTATTTCTTGTTCCTGTGTGAGCATTAAATAAAGCCTATAGTCATTATAGCCTACTAGGTGTCTATTTATTATGAGCCCTGTACCACCACCTCCACTTCCTCCCACAGCCAGGGGTTGCCATGGTCTCAGCTCAGCCTTATAGTTTGGGTTTTCACTTCTTTTAAAACTTCTGGCTATTTCCTGTTCTTTCTTGAGAGCTTGGCTAATATATTGACATTTTCTAAAAAATGACATTTCATTCAGATTTCTAGGTGATTTGAATGAGGGGGCTTTAATAATAACTTTAGCCCACCGTATTTCCAGAATTGAAATTTATTTATGATGAAATCTTAATTTAGAAAAACTCTAAATCACAGATCAACTGGATAACTTTATACTAAGAATCATGAGTAACAGATATGCAAATGGATTTCAATGTTCTATAAGAAATTGTTTAGTAGATGCCATAAAGTTGTTTCTCATATAAATAGAATAAAGTATCAAAAGGATATAAAATATGAAACTTACCAGACTTGGTTTGATGCCTACACTTTCAGCTGCTTCAAAGGCCAACAATAGATTTCTCTTCTAGGTTAAAAAGACAAAGAGATGGGAGTCACCAAGTAAAAATATGTAGGTTTTGCTAGGAAAGCACATCAACTGACACTCCCTATACACTATCTACTATTATAAAACAAATAATAGCAAGTCAAATATGCCAACAATGGTATCAGCTTCAGAAAAAAAAGTTAACAGATTATAATTTTTAGTGAAAATAACATTATTGGTTGGCTCCTATCAAAGATAAATTTTTGTTTCTTAGGTTATTTTTGGCTTTTTTAAGATTTATGACATCCAACACATTCTGTTATGTACCAAATTGTTTAATTATGGTGCTGTACCAAAAAATTATCAAAATCACAGTTAGGTAAATATAACCAAATGAAAGCCCTTCCATCCCCCCCAGTCCTGGTCCTCAGGAGAACCGCTTTCTAATTTCTCCCTTTAGTTCTTCTGGTGATTACCTCAGTATCTCTGTAATACACTTACATCACTTTTTCTTAATTTTGAAAATGGAGGTTTTTATCTACTGACTTCCTCTCAAGACAAAGGAAGACTCAGGTATTGCACAACTCTCTTCTCCCTTCATTATAGTCTTATGGCTACTTTTAGGTCCTTCTCACTGTTATTTGTTATGTTTGTGATCCTCAATAACACCGCTTCTTGTTCTATCAACCGCAGACAGAGTTTACTGACTCCACTTTGTGTGATTATGAGTAAGTCCTTATCTTTGCTCCATCTCCTCTTTGCTTCACACATCTAACTTCTTAAAACTTAGAACATCTAAAAATAAAAATAAAAAACAACACAGTAACAAAAAATTTAGAACATCTGCTTCCCTTTCTAGGCACACATTTAAATTTTCTGTGCTCTCCTCCTGGGATGATTCTGAAAGCTGAAAACAAATAGCATTTATACAGAAGCAAGCCATAATTATACCTTCTTATATACAGTTTCAAGATGATGGTCCTGTGCCACTCAAAAACTTGTTTCAAAAGGATTTTCCTCAGGCCAGGTGTGGTGGCTCACGCCTGTAATCTCAGCAACTCAGGAGGCAGAGGCAGGCGGATTGCAAGTTTAAAATCAGAGGCAGCCTGTGTAATTTAGCAAGACCAGTCGCAAAATACAAAGGAAAACAAAAACAAAAACAGAAAAGGGCTAGAAGGTATATAGTTCAGTGGTACAGTGTTTGCAAACATGCAAGTGCTAGGCTGTGGGTTCAACCCCATCCCCCTGTTGTTGTTGTTAGGTGCCGTCAAATCGAGTCCGACTCATAGCGACCCTATGTACAGCAGATCGAAACACTTGCCGATTCTGTGCCAGGCAAAACATTTTATTTATGTTTAAGCCCATTGTTGCAGACACTGTGTCAATCCATCTGGTGGATGGTTTTCCTCTTTTGCATTGACCTGCCACTTTTCCAAACATGATGTCCTTCTCCAGGGATTGTTCTCTCCTGACTACATGTCTGAAATAGGTAAGACGTAGTTTGGCCATTCTTGCTTCCAAGGAGCACTCTGGTTGTACTTCTTCTAGGACAGATTTGTTGGTTCTTTTGGCAGTCCATGGTATATTCAATAGACGTCTCCAGCACCACAATTCAAAAGCATCAATTCTTTTTCTGTCTCTCTTGTTCAATGTCCAGCATTCACAACCATATGATGCCACTGAAAATACTGTGGCATGAGTCAGACGCACCTTCGTCTTCAATGTGACATCTTTGCTTTTCAATACTCTAAAGAGATCTTTTGCCACAGCTTTTCCTAGAGCAATGCGTCTTTTGATTTCTTGACTGCTGCTTCCACGGGTGTTGATTATAGAGCCAAGCAAAGCAAAATCTTGGACAACCTCAATCTTTTCTCCATTTATTGTGAAGT
>VMDO01007742.1:0-89084 GCA_007922755.1 Pedetes capensis | reverse complement strand
CCCTCATAGGGTTTTCAATAGCTGATTGTTTTGGGATTGGTTCAGGAGTGGATTGCCACACTCTTTTCCTGGATAAAGTGAACAGTTAGGGGAAAGTGTATTTGCTGAAAGTGTAGGAAGTAAATTTTTCCTTACCTTTGGTAAGCTAGAGTCAGCTGTAGTTTTCTTTAAATAGGGCAAAAACATTGAGGATGTTTGCTGGTTGGTTGACTTCAAATTTTGCCACTTATGAAAACTTGCTGCTATGTGCCCATTGTCTCTGTTTTCTTATTTTTCTTTTTTTCTTTTTTTTTTTATCATGAGCTCTTTTGCAAAGGGATTTATTATAAAACAATATTACTCAAAGGTATCACTGTATAGAACCTGATCTAACAAGTATTCCTACTTCGTATAGTTCAATAGGTATAATCATTGAATTTCTGGTGTAAACCTCTCTCTCTCTCTCTCAATATAAAGTGTTTATGTTTATATGGATATTTTTACCAGTAGGAAAAATACAGGACTATGAATTTGGAGGTCTGAGGTTTGATCTGGTGTGTATCATCACCTGAATAGCTAACATTAGGACACTGAACTTTCAATATTTAATTGCATTTAAGTAGATGCATCATTTTTAAAATAGACTCACTACTTTTCTGACATCACATACTATGTGAGGATACAATGAGATAATATATATGATAATATTGTAAACTTCCCTAAAAGATATAGATGTTAGGAAGTACCATAGGAAGTATCCCAGGAGCTAGGAAGCCAGGGCTTAATAGTATTATTTACATTAAATAATGTAATAATAGTAGTAAATAATAGTATTATTTACATTATTATTTAATGCTCTACTGCCCTCATGGCAAAAAAAAAATGAAATATAAAATAAGGAGGTTATATAGGAAGCTGTTTTGCAATTTACTCCATCCTTCTGTTTCATAAATTGCTGTAGTTGTCACTGTAACAGACAGTCCTGTCTGTCTTTCTTTTTCCATCTCAGTTATTTTTTGACTGTTTCAGATGTGTGCCTTCTACTTTGATATATTCTCAGAATATCTTAGAATGGAATGTCTAAAATTTGCCTGGGAACCATACTAGCTAAAAGTTCTTTGTGTTTTGCTGCAGAGCTATCCAGGATGGTTTTAATAATTGTTTTTTTGTAGGGTTCAGCAGCTGTTATGTTACCTGAAATGTCTTTTCTTATCCCTTGGTTTTTAAGTTGATATTCCACAGTGCTCAGGCCAAAGGGAAGACAGTTTTTAATTCCTCTGCTGATGTTAAATTTAAAAAGGCCAAGTTCACTTAAACAGCTTGAGAGATTCTAATAGAATGGTGAGCACTGGCATCTTGCAAAGCTAGACCACCTGCCTTTAGAAAATTTGTGGGTTTCTCTTCTTGTATAGTACACGGGATAGATGTCTGGCAAAACAAAGCAAAAAGAATTTGGAAAGTAAGGTTGAAACATGATTCCTTTCCAGGGGGAGAAATCACATCATTGGAGTGCCTGCCTAGTCTCATTACTGCATTTAAACCTCCAAGGAAAGAAATATGGAGCAGTTTATACACAATTGTTCCTCCTGTTATTAGCGGATTAAATAGGCCCTTTTGTGCGTGTGTTTTGTGCAGTTTTATTCAGATCATTAATCACTGCTTGGAGTATTTGTTCTTAGCTTTCTACAAATTGATAAGCATAGCTGTAGGGAAATCTGTGTGGAAATTCTATTTTCCAATGGTTTGGCAATTTCTCTTTAATTAGTCCTTGGAGTAGCTTAGGTTTTGCTAATTTGTGTTTAACTAGATGGGAAAAATTCTGGCAGCAGAAGGAACTTTATATTGTCCCATAAATTGGAAAAAATCGTCACTCAGGCACTTGACTGAACTTCTTCCCAATACTCGCAATAATATATCCTCTCCAGAACAGGGAAGAACCCTCAGTTATGATTCAAACATAGAAACAAAAGTTGCTATTTGAAGATTAAAAGAAAAAAATTCTTGGATGTGTTTTTGCTTGCTGCTTCAACACTGTCATGACAGGCAAGAACAAGGGAAGAAATGATGCCGCTAAGCTGATGAAAACAGATTCAAGAAGCAATTATGACCAAGCTGTGGTTAGAGAAACAGACTGGCAAATGATTTCACAAAGTTTGCAGAATGACTTGTACTATACAAACCAGGAACAATGTAACATGCTCCTGGAGAATTCATCATTAAAAATGATACTCCCCTGGTAGACTTAGGTATTTATAAAGACCTGGCAACCCACTCCCAAAAAACAATCAGCCATTGAAAACCCTATGAATAACAGAGAAACACTAACAATACTGCTTCGCCTGTTTTATGTAGGGTCACTATGAGTCCGACACCGATTTAACAGCACCTAACAACAACAACAACATAGTGTTGAAAAACCTCCATGTCTGTCAGCTTGTTGTGCTATGGGGCTTGCATGTTGTTATGATTGCTGAAAGCTATGCCACTAGAATTTCAGATACCACCAGGGCCACTCAAAGAGGAAAGGTTTCAGCAGAGCTTTCAGACTAACACAGACTAGGGAGAAGGACCTGGCAGCCCATTCCTTAAACAATTAGCCACCAAAACCCTGTGATTAGCAGAGAAGCACTGCCAAATATAATGCCAGTAAATGAGCCTCCCAGGCTGGAAGGCATGCAAGAAAGGACTGGGGAAGAGTTGCCTCCTCAGAGTAGAGTGGACCTTAATGATGAGAATGGAGTAAACCCCCTGGGACCTCCTTTTGCTGGTGTGGTACTACTCAAAATGAAAAGAGACATGGTATCTATAACAATGGGTTCAAACATAAGATCATGTGTATGGCTTGGTGTTGCGTAGTGTTTTGTCCTGTTGTACTTAGGGTTGTTACAAGTCAGACTCCACTCGATGGCATCTAACAACAACAACAGCAACAACTTCAATGGCAACAACAACAACAGAGTATTGAAAGGCTCTGAACCATTTAAAATGACAATGTTATTTGTAGAGTTAGCTTAAGTTCAGGGGTAAGAATCTGGATTCCAGAGTCAAGTATACATGGCTGATATCAAATCCTGTTTTCACTGACCTCAGCTAAGTTACTTAACAGTTTTGTGACAAAATTTTCTTGTTTGCAAAATGGGATCATAACAAACTCTTAATCATAGAGTTGTTTTGAGGAAATAAGAAATCCTGTAATGCTTGTACATATTCAATAGTGTGTCCACAAATGATGTCTATTATTTCTACTGTTATTAACAAGATGTTCTGGGCCTGGACTTCATCTAGTTACAGAACATTTGCTCATGGACTGAGCACATCTAAATACTGTAGCCAGTTATACCCCACAGCTGGCTTTTTTGATTTTTTTCCAAGGAATAAACATTGAGTCTATATTTTCCACTGGCTACATTTCTCATCCCACATGCTATACAATAATATGACCTTGTCACTGTTCCCATGAAAAAAGATTCTGAATCTGGATGGTTTGGGATTGCTTTAGCTGGTGGAGCACTGTAGGAGTGATGCTATGTTACTTCAGGGGCTAGGTTAGAAAAGGCTTTCAACTGGCTGGCTGGAAAGCTCATGCTGGGAGTTCCTGTCTGTCTCCTCTGAGGTTGCAATGCTGTCAAGAAGCCAAGTCACATAGAGAAGCTACATATCAGCCCTGTAGCCAGCAGTCTTTTTTATTTTTTATTTTATTTATTTTTTGAGATTGGTCTTACTATGTAACCCAAGCTGGCTTTAAATTTGTTCTGTAGCCCAGTAGCCCAGGGTAGCCTCCAACTTGCAATCCTCCTGCCTCAGCCTCCCAAATGCTAGGATTACAGTCATGTGCCATGACACTGGCTTTTTGTTTTTCTTATGGTGCTGGGGATGGATCCCATGGCTTTGCACATGCCAGGCACATGTTCTACCACTGAACTCTATCCCCAGCCAGTCAGTAGTCTTAACCTTCAAGTCATTCCCACTTAATCAGCAGACATGTGAGTAAACAATTCTTCAGATAATTTCATCCAAGCCATTGAATTACTTGCAGCCCTAGTCCTCTCATCTGAGACCCCAGTACTCATGGGACAGAAAACAGCATCAATATGCCCTTTCCAAATTGGTGAGCAATCTTTGAATATAATATTATAGTTGTTTGAAGCCACTAACTTTTGGCATAATTAGTTATAGAGCAAAGATAAATGGGATAGAAATTCTTCCTTGTCTGGACAGTTCTCCATCTATGGATTTCCCAAAGTAAGCAACTAATTGACATTTGCCATATGTCTTACTATGCACAACACCATGCTAGAACAGGTATAATCCAATATGGTCCAATAGAAAATATACACTGGGACAAAGAAAATTATAGGAATCATTTCATAAAGGCTATATGAAAATATGACCATGGTATAAACTCAAAAGAGGCTGAACCAATCTGAGAAGGCTTCATGGTTAAGAAGGCTTATGCAGGGACTTGAAGGATAGGTGAGACTTAGATTACTAGAAAAGGAAGAAGAGAGAATTCCTGGGAAGAAATAAGATTTTGGAAAATGAGATTTGGGCATTGTATCTTAAAATTAATTCTGGAATCATGTTTATCCTATCTACAAAAGAGTATTTATAAGGAGTGCTGCTAGATATGCTCCTAATTCTTTTTTTTTTTTTTTTTTGGCACTGGGGGTTGAACCCAGGGCCTCGAACTTGCATGCTCTGCAAGTGCTGGACCAACTGAGCTGTACCCCTAGCCCGTTTTTCTTTTACTTTTTTTGAGACAGGGTCTCACTAAGTTACACAGACTGCCTCTGGTCTTGAACTTGCGATTCCCCTGCCTCTGCCTCCCAAGCCGCTGGGATTACAGGAGTGTGCCACCACACCTGGCCCAAATGCTCCTAATTCTAAAATAATTTTCTTAGTACTTATAATTTATATGGGTTGAATTATGTCAGTGATACCTTAAGTGAGATTAATTTCCATAAGATTGATGAGCAAATTCTGCCTCTTCTAAAAACATTTTTCAACTTTTCTAGAAAATGCAGAATTTTCCACAAATTCCAAAAAATGTTTTATAATCAGCATTCATCATTTCAAAGTTATATATTAGTAGTCATTAGAAGTGTTAAATCATATAATATAATGGGAAAGTTCTTTGGCTTTTTAAGGAAATATTTAGGTAAATTCTCAAGTTTTTATGACAGGATGTAGAATAGATATAAATGTAACTTAAAATTCATAGTAACTAGTATTTAGACATAGTCTTCACAAAACATTCCCCTTCCCAAGGAATCTCTAAACCAGCCTTTTGTGTTCTTCAGATCCTCATGACAACTTACTGCTAAGTACCATTGAAATGCCTGGACTCTTTGGATGTAGGCCTATAATATTAGTGACTTGAGAGGCTGAGGCAGGAGGATCACAGATTCAAGGCCAGAGGCAGCCTGTGCAATGTAGTGAGACTGTACCAAAAACAAACAAACAAACAAATAAAAACCAAACATGTAAAGAGGCTGGGGGTACAGCTCAGAGTAAGAGTATTTGCCTAGCATGTGTGAGGCCCCTAGGTTGAACTCCCAGTATTAAAAAAAAGAAAGAAAGAAAGAAAAGAAAAAAATGAAAAAGGAAGAATGGGGAGGAGGGGAAAGTGGAGAAGAGGAGGAAGAAGAGGAGGAGGAGGAGGAAATAAAATAAAAATAAAAAATGAGAAATGCATGGACTCTAGTTTTAACTATAACTTTAAAATATTAGGTTTTTCTCTATCTGCTTAAAGATATTTGGAGTGTATCACTTCTTAAGTAGTAAATTCTGGCAAATAGCTCAACTGCCTGCTCTTGTTTACATTGGGGACATCTAACCTCACTTTAAATTCTACCTTTTAATCCTAGTCCTGCCCTTGAGAATAGTACAGAATAACCTGACTCCCTGTCCTGCATGGTAAGCACTCAGTTTCTTGAAGGTAGCACCCATACAACCTATCCATCTTCTCTTTTATTAACAATCCAATGATCTCTCACGTAACCATTCTTACAGAACCTTAGTTATCCTGATTGTTGTCTTCAGAATTGTTTTCAGAATATCTTTCTTAAAATATTACTCATAATAAATTTAATATTCTAGTTGTTGAAGACAATTATCAGACAGTAAATATTTTGATTGGAGTCTAAACACTTGGTAGTGAATTTTGTAAGCTAAAAAAAGTGTTTTATGACAATTAATTTGGTATAAAAATGTTCATCAGCTTGGATTCCATAAGGACATCCCCAAATCCTATATTTCTGCATCTAAAGGGATCTTTGAAACTTTAACATCACCCAGATTTTAGACAGATTTTGTTTGGATGGTTATGTGGCTTTCAGAAATGAGCCAACTAGCTCTTCCTTGATCTAAAACTTTCTCCTTCAGGTAACCTAGAGTCTCCACTATGTATCTGTGATCTATGGCATACAAGGATCTGCCAGTTGATAAGCCAAGAAATGCTGAAGTATTATATTTGACCATTCCAATATTGTAACCACTATTGTAACCACATATGGCTATTTAAATTTGAGTTAAATTAAATTAAATTAAATTAAAATTCAGTTCCTCAGTTGTACTAGCCACATTTAAGTGTTCTGCATTCTTATGTGGGTAGTGATGACTGTTTTGGACAGCACAAATAAAGAGTATTTCCATCGCTGCTGAAAATTTTATTCTTACCTCATAGATAAAAATGTAGATTATGTGAGAAATTATAAACATTTTAAATAGAAAATAATATGGTAAAATAGATATAGGCATAGATCTGGACACTAAAAGCATTGACTATTTTATTATTTTGCATAATGTCTAGTCCAATGTTTTATAAGAGAAACTTCCTAAGAATTTAGTCTTTGGGCGTAGACTGAGTTTAGGTCTTGCCTTCACCATTTCATAGCTGTGTGGTTGGTCAAGTTAGTTAACTGAGGCTTTACTTTCCTTAAATGTAAAATAGGAATAATAAAAATTTTAAGATGCTTATTAAGCTCAAATGAGAATGACATATGCAACCTGTTAGCACAAACATAAGGAATCATTGCTATTGTTTATAGAGATATAATTTTTTGTCATAAAGTAGTAATCACAGAATGTGTGCGTAAACACAATGTAACACATTATTGAATGTGTTTCAGAAGTGATAGCAAGCAAGCAGACAGCAACTTTATTCTTTCCCATTCCTATCCCCTTAACCTCATTCTGCTGAATTTTTCTTTCCTTCTCTTGGGTAAGACCTCAGGCATATGCCATAGTTTTAATGTCATGTTCACTATCATTTCTATGTAATAAAACAGATCCAGCTTGACATATAAGTTTAATCTCATCTCACTCATCTCATCTCATTTCTGGCCAGTGCTCCATGCTAGAGAGATGGGACTGGTGGTCTCTTTTTCTCTTATTCCCAGTTCTTGGACTCCTTCCTCATTTTCTAGCTACCTCTATATTTTCTGAGATTGGGGAGGGTGAAGATGGGTGGGAAAAATTTTCATGCTGAAGAGGTCTTCCCCAGCTCTCTTGCCTCTCTCTCCACTCTACCAAGACAAACATGCCCATACTGGTTGATGATGAGATTATATGAACAGCTAGGAAAGCACTATAGCTGTGGCTTGTCCATCTGCAGTTCCCTGATATAGGAGACACTTCCTACAATTGACCATTTATACTTTTTCTTCTCAGTCTTTCATTTCCAGTGATCCATGCTCCTCAGATTCTTTCTCTGGGTGTCATGTAACCCAGATGGTTTTCCATGGGATCTTCCAGGTGTTCTTATTCAGAATCCCCATAAAGATAATTAACATTTAGCTCCCTTCCATAGAATCCACGTTTAGTACTCAGAGTACCTACCCTTTTGTTTTGTCACTGGTTGGAGTGTAATTAACGTCCACATTATCCCTCTTTTTCTCAGTTCACTCTTAGGAGTATTGAATCAGGCTCTCATGTTCTATGTTTTTTTCAAGTTTGAGTCAGATACAATAGCTTGTGATGCATATACCTAGGTGTAGCTCTCCAGATAGGTCTCTGAAACCCTCTTCATTTGGTTTGGTTGGTGGGAGAATAGAAGCCCTTCCTTCCCCTATACTATTACATGTCAGGGCAGTGCATGACCTACTCACAAGTCTCCAAAGAAACCTTCTTCATTCACATTCTTAGAAAGAGGTGATGACCCAGACTCCACCTTTGTTCCACCTTTGTTTGTGTCAGACTCATGTTATCAAGAGTTACAGGGTCCCAGTTCTGAATTAATGATCTCTACTTAACTGATTTGCATGTGGGTGGCGTAGTTGATGGTGTAGTTGTACCCCAGGGGGGCCAAGTCCACAAACTGGATGCCCCTGGCCATCTGCTGCTCCAGGTAGTCACAGACGCTAGCTACGTAGGCCGTCCAGGATCCGATATCGCCCAGCCCTCCCAGACGATACCCGAGCCTGGGGCCGAATGCTGGGGGGAACACGTGCCTGCGCACGGCCCGCATGGTGCAGGTATCCTGACGGAACTGGGTCTATCTGGGGAGGTCGATGATATTGGGGCTGGGATTTAGCTCAGTGGGTAGAGCGCTGCGCTGCAGTCTCTGAGGCCCGGAGTTCAATTCCCAGCACCGCAAAAATGGGAGAAGGGCCTGGCAATCCACTCCCAAGGCAATCCCGAAACAGTCAGCCATTGAAAACCCTATGAGGGTCGCTATGAGTCGGATACCGACTTGACGGCACCTAACAACAACTTAACTGGTTTGGGACCAATTATGCTCAGTATGTGGGTTTTGGCTAAAATTCTAAGAAAATAGGAAGATCTGTGTAATGTTCTATTACAGCTATTCTCAGAGAGCTTGAAAGATTTGTGCTTAAGTGGACAGAGTAATAAAGCAGTCACTTCTCCCGGCCTTAGGAGTCAGCACTTTGAGTTCAAGGTATATTGTAGACTAGCTCCTCAGTGTGTGTCGATAAGGAACAGTAGCAGAAAGTTGTATTCCAAGAAGGCCATAGACAGTGAATTAGGATAAAGGTAAAGCTAGCAGGTTTTTCAGTGAACTGAACATTTTTCATGTTTTTAACTAGTTCTACAATAATCTATTTTTGAAAGAAGCTGCCCCTGATCTCTGGCTTTTCATTTTCAGGACTGGTCTTGGACATTCATCTCTGTTTCACTAATCATACTGCATATTAAAAGAAATGTTGATCCAGTAACAAAGAAAAATGACCTATTCAATTCGTTGGCCATTGCACACCCTCCAAATTTAGTAGTTCTGTTAGAATTGCTTTAAAGCAGCACTTTCCCGTTTTCCTGTGTGAGAGAGCCATGTCACACCCCATTGCTCCTGACCAGCCATTTTCTAATGTCCCAGAGATAAAGCCTGTGAGTTAGGTGATTTATATAAGGGGTTTTCATCTTAAAGTGCCTGTTTCTTTTAAGTATTCTTAGGTGTATTTCAAGATGTAATCAGGCATTTAGAATACATTTGGTATTGAGTGAAATCACTTGCATCTTAATGTAAATGAAGTTCAGATTCTTTCATAAAATGAGGCTTTATTGTGGAGAGGAAAACTAGTCTATAGATGTAATGGTATTATATGGAGACCAAGAACAAGAAAAACAAGCTTTTCCCATTTCATAGTTTTCCTGTGCCTATTCCTATTCATGAACTTGGGAGTTTTACTTACTAATCAACACATGAATGACAAGAATCTCTATGAAAGGATTCTTATTTATTTTTGTGTGAATTGACCTTGATGTATATTGGCTTTTTTCTCTTTCATCATATTCTATACCTAGATCATATATACAGTGACACAATATAGCCTGCATAAAAGGTAAGAGGAAATATGAAGAGAAATTTTATCTATTGAGGGTTTAATGAGTCCCAGGCACTCTATTAAATATCATATAGATTTTTTCATTTATCCCTTTTACAGATAAGGGGACAGGGGACAAAGAAGTAATGTAACTTGCCCAAAGCCAGGTTTATGGGACTAAGTAGTCTGACTCTAAAACCAGACAGTAACTATTGCTCTAAAGGAAAGAAAATCCATTGGGTGTATATTATATGAGTTACCTGTGTTATCTAATTAAGATAAACAAAGAAAAAAGTCATTTGTCTTCAAGAATTTGCAGGCAATATTTATAGTTCCTACAGATGCTTAGATAAATTTTGAATGACAGAGCTCCATTTGGTTTCTGGGCAAATGAAACATTTAATTTTGGAAGCCCTATTAGAAAGTAGCTTCCAGAGATGACCCTGGCATGGCCTTGGTAAGATCAACCTAGGTTCAAGTCTTGCTTGGTTGCTCAAATATATGCACATTCAGGCAGCTTTCTATGTTCTATGCTTTTATTTCTTCACTTATAAAAAGTTACCAAAGCTTGATGAAGATGGGATAATTAGTAGAATTAATACACACACACACACACACACACACACACACACACACACATACACACACACACACTTGGATATCTATGAAAGCACTGTGCAAATATAACTTAAATAGTATGATAGAGGTAATCAAGTAAGACCATTGTTATATTTCCACTTTATAGTACAATGGCACATCTATTTCACATATCTAGACATCTTAGGATTATCCTGTCCTTCACCAAATTAGATGCTCATAAATCTTTATAAATGGATTAAAAGAGTGAGTAAAGATGATGGACAAGTTACTGTTAGACAAAACTAAGACCTAATTCTTCTCCAATAATTCAATAAATATATCTTGACAGGTTATTTGTGTAAGACACTGTTGATTGGTAGGTTGCTTAGCAGTAGTATAGCGGTGGTGTCTGCCTCTTTAGACTTTATGCAGAAGAAGTAGTCCAGAAAATTCTTTCCAGAGCTGATATTCCTAGGTCTATTTCCATCTCAGAAAGATGTTTAATTCTGGAATGTGCTGTGCCATCAGTCCTTCCAGTTTTTGCTCAGCTCCAGAAGCTCACAGCAAAACTGTATCACTGTGTGCTTCCTGTTGCAAGTGGAGACCATGTGGTCCTGGAGAGGAGGATTCTCCAGGACTTTTCCTAGTGTCTCCTCCATACTGGTTATCAAAAATGAGGTCTGAGTTTTCAGAAATTAAGATTTAGGAATACATTTAGCACTTGACTACATCAAAAATCCACACACAAGTAACACTGATTGCTAAATTTATCTTTTCTAGATAAGCATTGTCTGAAATTGGATCTTTTTGCACATTTTGGGGATAATATGTAGGTAACAGCCTCACAATGGGTATAGTTGTAATAATTATAGAGACTATTGCCAGGCATCAGTGACACACTTCCACCACCCTCCACTCATGTATAGCCAAACTTTAACATGGGGTGCATATGCCCTAGGAGGTTCTATGCCAGAGCCCTAGGATGTCATCTTTCTAGAGACTTTCACATCTTGAACTAAGTCTACCCCAAATCAGATGCTCCCTACTGCAGCTATAACTGATGGTTGTGTGTCTTCTCTGTAGTGATTCCAGTTGGCTTCTTATGTTGTTACCTTCTGGTTCTTTGTTGACCCAGTGTGTTATTTGTGCAAAGCAATGTTAGGACTTGGTGGTCACTGACACTTAGAAGCAGCTAACTAGTACTAACTTCCCCTTCCTGTCAACTTGTCATGCTCCAGGGGTTTGCAGGTTGCTGTGATGCTGAGAGCTATGCCACTGGTGTTTCAGATACCCTCAGGGCCAACCATGGTGGGCATGTTTTAGCTGAGCTTCCATACTAAAACAGACTAGGGAGAAGGACCCAGTAACTCACTCCCAAAGCAATTAGCCATCGAAATCCCTATGAATAGCAGAGAATCACTGTCAAATATAGTCTTGGAAAATGAGCCCCTGAAGCTGGAAGGGATTCAAGAAAAGGACTGGGAAACAGCTGCCTCCTCAAAGTAGTGTGGACCTTAATGACAAGAATGGAGGAAAGTCTCTGGGACCTCCTCCTTTTGCTAATGTGGCATGACTGAAGAAGAAACAAAGTAATTACAACAGTGGACTCAAATATAAAAAGATTATGTGCATGGCACAGTGTTGGGTAGTGTTTTGTTCTGTTGTATAGAGGGTCACTATGAGTCGGATCCAATTCAATGGCACCCAACAGTAATTAGTACTAGACTCTTGACTTGCAGCCCATAATGGATCATTATACAATCTACAATGAAGCTCAGGGAACAAAAGACAAATCTGAGCTTTAAAAATGAGTATTAGCCACATGGTTTTCTAGAGAGAAAAGTCTTTAGGACCTATTGATTGACATCTCAGAAATGTAGCCAATTGTTAGCTGAGTGTTCTGATTTCCACTGTGGTTTCTTGACATTTGCCTCACTTGACTCCTCTGATGAACAAACCAGGCAATAATATTGATCTCAGCCTTCTTACACTCTTAGGAGTGGACTATTCCTTTCCTTTGCTGTTTGTACAGCCTAAAATTTTTCTTTGACATTTGGGTAAAGGTAAATTCAGCAAAAGAAGTTAAATGGTGATGATTTTTCAAGATCTGAATATTTAATATTCTATTTTCACACTTGAATGGGATTATATGATAATATTACTTTAAAAAACTTCATGTAATGGTATAAAATTCCTTTCTTTGTCCTACTACGCTAAGTCAGTTAATTTCTCACATACTTACCAGAGCCTAATTCTAAGAGTAGTGGAACTTTTTGATGCCAATCCTTTATTGCTGTCTTTAGCCATACTACCTTGGTTTTTGGTATCATCTGGTCTCAGAAGATAAGCAGGGTCAAGCCTGGTTTGTGCTTGGATGGGAGACTGCCTGGGAATATTAGGTGCTATAGTCTTCGGGGGCTGGGATTTAGCTCAGTGGGTAGAGTGCTGCGCTGTAGTCTCTGAAGCCCCGAGTTCAATTCCCAGCACCACAAAAATGGGAGAAGGGCCTGGCAATCCACTCCTAAGACAATTCCGAAGCCCTCAGCCATTGAAAACCCTATGAGGGTCACTATGAGTCGGATACCGACTCGACGGCACCTAACAACAACAACAACAATAGTGTTCAGAGAAGGACCTGGTAGCCCACTCCTGAAACAATCAACCATTAGAAACCCTACAAATAGCGGGAGAAGCACTGTCAGACAGTGTCAGATAGTGTATCAATCTGTTGTACATAGGGTCACTGAATAGGACTTGACTCAATACCGCCTAACAGCAACTAACACCCTTTATTGCTAAAGGAGGCAGCATCGCATAATAATTAAAAATGTGAACTCCACATTTGGCGTTGGATCCTGAGTTTACTACTTAATAATGATGTAACTTTATCAATAAAATGGGGAAATGGTAAATACTTTCCTCCCAGAGTTCATTTCTTTCTGCAAATTCTGTTGAACACCTTCCATGTGCCAGAAAATTTGCTAATCACACAGCATACAAAAAGTTAACAAGAGCACATGATCAACTACTTTTCTGGAATTTGCAATTTTGTATAGGAATGTTATGTCCCAATTACCAGTTCATTTAGTTTTATTCTAACTTTAGTAGTGAATTTAGAGTTGTTGAATTATTTTGCCTCTGGTACTCAGTAACAGATTAAAATGGTTGTAATGATTATGGTTATAATGGTTATAATGAGATGGTTATAATGGTTATAATGGGATAGTTATAATGGTTATACCAACCACCTCAAATGGGAGAATAGATATGAGTCTACTAGTTTATTATGCAATAGGTTAGGTAAAATAATATATATATCTTTAAATTTAAAAAAGAAAGTGAGATTATAGGTGAGCATTGCAGGTAAGGCAGTAGATAAAATTTAAGGGAGACTTATATGGGATAAGTGAAGTGAATTTTAATATGGGATAAGTAAGTGAAGTGAATTTTAAATTTAATATACAAAGAAATTATGAAGAAAGTAGTCAAGAGATTGGAAATCTATGTTATCATGGCAAAAATTAAAAGCAATTTTTTTGATATTAGTGTTGTTAGATGTCATCAAGTTGAGTCCTACTCATAGCGACCCTACATACAACAGAATGAAATGTTCCCCAACACTGTGCCATTGCCTGCACTGTGTCAGTGCTTCTCTGCTATTCATAGGGTATTTGATGGCTGATTGTTTTTGGCATGGGCTGCCACATCCTTCTCCCATTTTTGTGTGCTGGGGATTGAACCCAGGCCCTCAGAGAGTATACAGCAGCACTCTGCCAAGTGAGCTAAACCCCAGCACTACTTTAAGAACATGGAGTCTGAAAGTAAATCTTTGTATTTTACAGTGCATTGAAAACAAAGGAATAGAAACGTATATTTGAACAAGGAAGAGATTATAAAAACTAACCTTTTCATAAAATCAGCTCCTTACAAATTGGGAAAATTAAAAAACATTAGTAACTTTTTGAAAATTCATACTGCTCTGAGTTATACCATATTTTAAATTTGAAAACATTTCTCCCTCCTCTCTATTCTTTTCCAATCTTGGTCTCAACAACTTTGTTGAGTGTTATAAAACTTATTTTTGAGTGCTTCACACATTGCACTTTAAAAAAAATTAAATTAATTAAATTTTATTTTTTTGGGGTACTGGACCTTGTGTGTAATTTGCAAGAGCTCTACCACTGAACTGCAACCCCAGTCCCTCCTTTAAATTGTTTTTTTGTCTCACTAAGGGTCTCACTAAGTTAGTTAGGCTGCCTCTGGGTTTGAACTCGCAATCCTCTTGCCTCTATCTCGTGAGTTGCTGGGATTGTAGGCATTTTATTAAGTGTATGTAAATTTTTAAGAGCAAGGATATGAATAATAATTTAAAAAGTCAAAATACAGTCCTTATAGAGGAGTTATTATCAAAAATAATTCTAAGCTGGGTGCTGTGGTACACACCTGGAATCCCAAGCAACTCAGGAGGCTAAGGCAGGAAGATAAGGAGTTTGATGCCACAAGCAGCTTGCACAACTTAGCAAGACCCTGTCTCAAAAATAAAAAAATAAAAAATAAAAGGGATTAGATGAGCAGCTCAATGGTAGAGCACTTGCCTAACATTTGTGGGAGGTTTGGTTTCAACCTCCTGGTACTGTAAAAACAAAACAACAAAAGTTCTAATGTTAATTCCATCATAAAGTCACTTTAGATGAATCAAAGGACTGGTTATTTAACAATATGCCAAGACAAATTCTATCAACAACTTAAAATAATTCTAAGTGACTAAATATATATCATTCTTATGTATGCATATTTTTCATATATATGTATGCTAGAGGAATAAACCACTAAACTCTTTGGAACATTCATTGGAGAATGGTAAATGTAAATTGCACATACTGTGTTTGAAGGAATAGGGTTTAGCTCAGGTGGTAGAGTGCTGCTCTGAGCTCTCTGAGGACCCGAGTTTGATCGCTAGCACTGCAAATTGTAATTAGATACACATAGTGCAAATTTGAGAAAGACAAAGTCAATAACATTCTTTATTGATACTTTGAAGCCTAAGGGAAGCTTGTTTGGGGCATTCAAATGACAATGGAAGCAGAGTTACGGAGGATCTCAGTACATTTTTACCATTTAGTGAGGAAAATGGTAAGCTTATGCTATTCTAAAAAGTAATATATGAAGGACTAGAAAGCAAGCCATATCCTGCCAGGTGAGCAGGAAGCATTTCAAACACCTTGAGAACCTCTACAAAGGACTTTGTAACTAGCAAACCTCTAGTAGAGAGAACCTCTGGTGAAGATTAATTTGAGATGTTCTTGAATGAATTTTAGAAATGATTGCATGCTGGTAAATGTACAAGTGAAAATTTTCTGTTTAAGTACCTTTTCAGCTACTTCCAATGAAATTACAAGGAAACAATACATATAAATTAGACATAAATGCATATTTTATGATCATGTGGCCTACCTCCAACCCTGATGAATAAATGAGAATACTCCAAGCAAGTGATATTTTTAAATAAATAAAAGTGAAAATTTGTTTTCTATACTAGAAACAAATGAAGACATTGAGCAGAATAATTCACTCATAGTAAAAATGCACACAATACTTTATAGATAATATTGATCTCTCAATCTCAATGATACTGGGTCTTCAAATTACATTATAAAATTCAATGAACCATTTCAGAGAAACAGTGCATAAATATCCTTGAATGAACTGGGACATGATCAAAGTAAGGAAGTTTTTACTTTTGGCTCAATATTTAAAAGCATTAGCATTGGAATGAGGAAAGTTTCATAAAGGAAATTGGGAATATATTATTTTTGGCAATGGAGTTTGAACACATAGTTCTTCTTAACATTTTTCTTAAAAAATGTACCAACTCTTAGCTCTTTGCCCAGAGTTCTAGGAGCTTCACAATATGATCCCAACATACTTCTCCAGTCCTATCTACCAGCATATACACTGAACCTTGATGGTTCCTACTCTGTACTCAAAAGAGTTGTTGTCTATTGTACATGCCTCATAACCAAACCTCTATGTATTTGCTTATATATAGTCCACTGATGATTTGTACTACCTGATATTCAGCATCCAACCTAAATGACCCTCTACCAATCCTTGATGGACTATCTCCAGCTATTTTGTGGCTTAGTACTTTCTGACTTGTTTTATAATTATTTATGATCACACCTTAACTATCTGCACCAGACTTCCTCCTGGTGGTATAAGCTTTCTTTGATTGCTATTTCTAGCCTTTATAGTAATTATAACAAAACAATTACATAAGGAAGACTCTGAATAAATACTTATTAAATAGATGCTCAAGTTACAAATTAAAAATGTCTTACAAAAAGATTTAGAGAAAATGAAAAAAATAATTTAGTTCCTAACTGAATTAGTTATTTCTTGCCTTAATTACTGAAAAACTTAGCAGTTTAAAACAATACACATTTATTATCTCACTGTTTCTTTGAGTCAGTAATCCTAACACAGCTCAAATGGGTCCTTGGAGTCAGAGTCTCTGACAAGGCTGGAATCAAATTGTCCTTAAGGACTGAGACCTCATCTGAATGTTCAGTTGGGGAAGGGTGTTAGATTGAGGGTCTCAGTTCCTTGCTCTCTGTAAATTGGAGACTCCTTTAGTTTCTTGCCATGTGAGTTTTTCCAACAGGACAGCTAGTTTTATCAAAGCATACAAACTAAGAAGGCAACATAGAGTCTGCTGGCAAAACAGAAGTCACAATGTTGGGGTTTATTGTTTTTTGTTGTTGTTGCTGTTGTTTTGTTTTTCCAGTACTGAGTATTGAATTCAGGGCATTGCACATGCTAGGCAAGTACTCTACCACTGAGTTGTACCTCTAACTCCTTTAATATATTTTATTTTCAGACAGGGTCTTCCTAAGTTATACAGGCTGCCTCTGGCTTTGAGCTTGCACTCCTCCTGCCTCATCCTCCTGAATTGCCAAAATCAGAAGTCATAATCTTATGTATCCCAATTATTGAAGTGGCATCTCACCCACCTTTGCAATATTCTATTTGCTAAAAGTAAGTCATAGGTTTAATTCATATTCAAGTGCATAGTATTATACAAGGGCATAACTATAAGTGGGGAGAAGTTGAGGGAGTATATTAGAAGGTGTTGTCCACATTTACTGAAAGCCTTTTTGTATACCATGAACCTTAAGAGTTCTTTGCCATTCCTTATACCATACCTTGCCTTATACAAAACTTCTAAGTTTACAAAGTTTGTTAATTTTTTCAGGCTCAAATCAAATGTAATTTTCTTACCAAGGTTATCTTCAAGCCCATATGTGGATGATAATTCCTTCTTTTATTATATACCCATAAAATCTCATACCCTTTTTCATAGCTCATATTTTGTTTTGAATTTACCAGGAACTATGTCGTCAACTTTTACTTGCTTATTTTTCCTTGTAGCCAGGAGGAAAAATGTACAGCATCATGATTAACAGATTTATATTCTGAAACCTATGTTTGGCTATACTTTGAGTAAAGAGATAGTAGATAATGGGAGATACATTTCAGAAAGCCTAGTAGAGCTCAGTCAGTATTGCTATTTGCCTTAAGTAACCCACAAGAGATAACTAGCATAGTACCTATCATACAATGAGAGTTCTTTTCTACTCTTCACTATTTTTTTCTTCCTCCTATTCACCCCATTTACACACACTATTTGAAAGTGCTATGGGAATTATATCGGTGTATTAAAAATCATTTATTTAAGCATTCAATAAATCTTCAAACAATTTTTGAGAATCTTCTAGTGTCAGGCAGTATTTTAGATATTTGTGTTATATTGTTGTCAGGTATCCAACTCATAGCAACCCTACGTACAACAGGTGAAACACTATTGTCAGTACTTCTCTGCTGTTCATAGGGTTTTCAATGGCTGATTGTTTTTGGGGAGTGGGCTGCCGGTCCATCTCCCAAGCCTATAGCACCTGGTGTTCCCAGGTGGTCTCCCATCCAAGTACTAACCAGGTCCAACCCTGCTTAGCTTCTGAGATCTGATGGGATCAGATACCACAGGACTACGGCTGCAGGCTATTTGAGTTATAGCAGGAACAAATTTTTTTAAAAATATTTTTTTCTAATGGAACTTGCATTTTAATTAGGGGAAACAGGTAATGCACAATTGTGGCCAATGGTAATAAGTACTATGAAGAAAAACTAGAGAAGTAGAATGATGGACTAGGTATTGTTTTATACAGGGCAGTAATGATATTTGAAGGCAAAACTGAATGAGAGGAGAGGTTACAATAGCTGGTGGAAGACAGTTTCAGGAGGAGAGAAGAACAAATACAAGGGCTTTACAGAGGGAGTATGATTGATATTGGAGGAAGAGTAGAGGTGGGATGGAATAAACCATGGGAAAATGGTAGGAACTGAGGTTAGACAAGAAGCGTGGGAGTAAACAGGTGGTTGAGTAGATCATATATGACCTGTGGCTTAGAGTCAAAAATTTGGCTTTTAGTCTTAATGTGATAGGGGAATCATTGGATGGTTCTCAGTAGAATAATATAGTGTAACAAATATTTTTGAAGGGTCGTTCTAGCTGTAATTTGTATAGATCTCAAAGGGAGAAATGGAAGGAGAGAGATCACAAAGTATGTCTGATATTTTGAAATATATTTTTGGTCTTTGTCCCCATTTCCTGGAATATAACTCTGAAAATTTTCGGAATCTTCAAAGTGGCAAATATCTTTTTTTTAATGCATATTAGTCAACCAGTGGCTGGAAGTCCTTAGGTAGTTGCGGGATGGGAGCTGGTCACAAGAAAGACCATGGCACAATTAGAAGATTGAGACTTTTCAGACTTACCTCCCATCTCTGAGGAGGGAAGAGAAGCTGAAAGTTAAGTTGATCAGCAGTGGCCCATGATTTTAATCAATTATGCTTATATAGTAAAGCTTCCATAAAAAAAGGTCTGGTTTCAGAGAATTTCAGGATAGCCGAACTTGTGGAGATTCCTAGAGGATGGTTCACATAGACAGGGCAGATCTGGAAGTATTAAACCCACTCCCACGTACCACTCCCTAGCCACCTCTTCATCTTATATCATTTGTGATATCCTTTACAATATATTATTTATATAATTTATGATATCCTTTATAATAAACCAGTAAACATAAGTGGTTCTCTGAGTTCTGTGAGCTGCCTAGCAAACTAATCAAACCCAAGGAGTGGGTGATGGGAACTCTGATTTGCAGCTGATCAATCAGATGTATTGGATGAACCTATTGCTTATGATTTGCATCTAAATTTGGATCAGTCTTGTAAGATCAATCTGATGCAATTTTCAGGTAGAGAGTGTCATAATTGAATGGAATTAGAGGATACTCAATTCTTGTCTGCTGGACAATGTGCCACAGAATTGATTATTTGCTTGGTGTGTGTGCAAAACTCCACACATACCTGATGTGTTTATTTTTCAGTGAGAAAATAGCAAAAACACTTTCGTTTTTCTTGTATTCACTCAGTATGCTACTGTTGTACTCTAGGTAAAAGACAGCAAAAGTTTGAATTTTAAAGTAGAACAAACAAGATTTGATGATGGATTTGAAGTGGACTGTAAGAGGAAGGAAGTACTAAAGACAACCCCTAGGTTTTTGCCTATATGACTAGAAGGATGGGGTTAACATTTTCAGAGATAGAAATGACTTTAGGATGAGCAGGTTCAGTGATGGGTGTGGGGAGGAATCAATAGTTTACTTTTGGACATGCTAAATTTAAGGTGCTGATTGGCCATTGGATCACCAGCACAGCAAAAATGAGAGAAGGACCTGGCAATCCATTCCTGAAGCAATCTCAAAACAATCAGCCATTGAAAACCCTATGAGACTTGCTATGAGTTGGATGCTACTTGTCGGCACCTAACAACAACAACAACAACATCGGGTGGGAAGCTAGCCTTATGGAGTTCAGGAGAGAGGTTGAGTTCTGAAAGTAAAGATTTGGGAGTTATCAGCATGTGGATGGAATCTTGTTGTAGGTGCCATCAAGTCCAATCTGTCTCATAGCAACCCTATATGCAACAGAACAAAACATTCCCTGACACTGTGTCATGCCCAGCACTCTGTCAGTGCCACTCTGCTGTTCAGAGGTTTTCAATGGTTGAGATAGTTTCAGGAGTTGGCTGCCAGATCCTTCTTCTGTTTTTCTAGTACTGGGGATTGAACCCAGGGCCTCAGAGAGTATAGAGCGGCATTCTACCAACTGAACTCAACCCCAGCTGGGATGGTATCTAAGAAATCAATTAATGACTAAATGTGCAGAGAGAAGAGAAGAGATTCTGGAGTTGAGCCCATTGATGAGAAGCCCCCATTGACCTGGAATAATTTGTCCTTTTTCACCCATTTTCTTCTTGGGCAGAGCTTCAAGCTTTGTGGTGTTCTCTAGCAGAATAGGCTTTATTGTCTACTCAGTTGCCTGGGGAGAGGTATTTTATCCAGAGCCAGTTGATACAAAGTAGGGCTTCCACTCTGCCTGGATAAAGAAATGGCCCAGGGATGGGTTGTTGGTCAGTGGTAGTAGAGTGCTTGCCTCGCATGTGCTAGGCCTTGGGTTCAATCTTAGTACTGCAAAGCAACAAACAAAGAGAAATGACCTGATACAAAGACCCTTAGCAGAGGGTACCTGTCAAGGGGAACTGTGCTGAGTTCCTATGAAATTTGTATGGATGAGCCTCCAGGGTTGGCAGCCCCCCTACAGGATGGCTAAAGTGGAAATGAGCCCCCATCACCCATCAGCATTTTCCAGGAGAAATTGCCATCCTCCTAGCTGAACTCCTACATCCATACTGGCAATATTTCAGAGAGTCAAAAATTGTCAACAATAAAAAGGTTAAAATATAGAAATGAAGCAATAAAAATAAGTTAGGAGAGTTAAATTTAAAAAGATATAAGAAACTTGGTTAAATGATTCTCAAAACCCCAGAAAATAAAAGTAGAAGGTTGCAAGTAAACCAAGAACTAAGAACAATTAAGATAAAGTAAAATTTGAAACTAAAGATTAGAGAGAATAAAAGAAGAACCCAAACAAGCTAATGTAATTTTTTTAAAGGAAAGTAGATAATGATTTCAAAGCACAGGAGGTTAGCTTATCAACACAGGCTGAATAAAATAAGCAGCATAAGTTCCAAAGATCAGTCAAGAGAGTCCTTGAACTGAGGCCAAAGAAACTGCAACATGTTTGTCCCTCCATGGTCCATATTCTTCTGGCAGCTGTCCCCTGGGCTGAGTAGGGCCCTTGTCTTCTCTTTCTGTCCCTCTTCTCTCTGATTCCTGGCATTTTTTCCTCTTGGGGTTTGTTGCAGATGATCTCCCCACCCTCAACCATAGGAATGTGACCCTGCTAGCCATCTTTCTCAGCCATGATTTTAACCTGTGGCTATAATTGATGGAACAGGGGTGAGCATCTGATTCAATTTGCATCAGTCAGAATCTTTTTCCTGGAAATCTATATTTGTGATGGAGACACTTGCAGGAATGATCTCTTTTAATAGTACTGCCAATAACAATATTAAAGAATTAATATTTATTGAAAACTTATGTGCTAGACATTGATCTCTGTGTGTGTTTTCTCAATTCAGTTGAAGAACTTTATGTGATAAGTCCTCCAGTCTGTCAGCTTGTCATGCCTGGCTTCCATGTTGCTATGGTACTAAAAGCTATGCCACCCATATTTCAGATGCCAACAGGGTCACTCATGGTGGATAGATTTCAGCTAAGCTTCCAGACTAAGACAGACTAGGGAAAATGACCCAGCAGCCCACTCCTGAAACAATTAACCATTGAAAACTCTATGAATAGCCTAGGAGCACTGTGAACTATAGTGCCAGAAAATGAGACCCACCAGGCTGGAAGGCATTCAAGAAATGCCTGGGAAGAGTTGCATCCTCAAAGTAGAGTCAACCTTTAAAAAGGGAATGTAGTAGAGCCCTTGGGATCTCCATTTGCTGATGTGGCACAAGTGAAAATGAAAAACACTGGTTGCAACAATGGGCTCAGACATAAAAAAAATATATCATATGTATGGCATAGTGTCATGTAGTAGTTCATTCTCTTATACATAGGGTGCCTATGATTCAGACCTGACTCAATGGCACCTAACAACAACAACAATATGAGATGAGTATATTATTGATGAGGAAACTGAGGCTTACATGGTTAAATAACTTGACCAATGTCATGTAGTTGGCACATATTAGAATTAGCATTTAGAGTAACCTCTATCTGACTCACCTGCAGCCATAGCCCTGTGGCATCCAATCCCATCAGATCTCAGAAGATAAGCAGGGTCAGGCCTGGTTAGTACTTGGATGGGAGACCACCCTGGAACACCAGGTGCTATAGGCTTGGGAGAAGGATCTGGCAATCCACTCCCCCAAAACAATCAGCCATTGAAAACCCTATGAACAGCAGAAAAGCACTGACAATAGTGTTTCATCTGTTGTACACAGCATTGCTATGAGTCGCACACCAACGGAACAGCACCTAAAAACAACTATCTGACTCTGGAGCCCATGTTCTTAGCATCATATGACATTGCCTCTTTTGAACAAAGATAGAAACTTTGGAACTGTGGACTATCCATCTTTTGTCTTCCATGTTAACAGAGCAAAAACTTGAGTTGACAAAATGTACACAGGATCTACAACAGATTGAGTGTTTATGTCCCTCTCCAAATTTGTAGGTTGTCATCCTAAACCCCTAGGAATTGGCATTTGAAGGTGAGGATCTGGGGAAATGATTAGATCTAAAGGAGTCTTCCTGAATGGGATTGTGCCCTTCTAAAAGAGTCCTCAGAGAAATTCCTAGTTCTTTCTGCCTGTGAAGTTATCAGAAAACAGCCTTATCAGACTAAGAAATCAAGATAAGAAAGGGATGTTCCTGAACTTTTTTAAAAATTTTGGCTCAATCCTATCACATGTGAAAGACCACATCTGTGTCCCTATAGTATATTCCCTCCTTTTTAGGATCAGGGAGAAGGACGTGGTAATCCACTCCCAAGGCAATCCTGAAAGACAATCAGTCATTGAAAACCCTATGAGGATTGCTATGAATCAGACATGATTCAAAGGCACCTAACAACACCACCACCAATGTTATGGTTTAGATCTAAATGTCCCATGAACGTCATGTGTTTGAGTGTTAGGTCCCCAAATAGTGATGTTATCAGCTCTCTGCTTTTGATCTGCCATGGCTGTTCTTCCACTATGCCTTCCTGCCTCCATGGACTATAATCCTCTAACCATAAGCCCCCAAGAAACCTCTTCCCTCCTAAATTTGTTTTGGTCGGTTGCTCTGTCACAGCAATGCATTGGATGACTAAGACAGCTAACTTAACTGAATTTCTGGAACCTGAAACCACAAATCCTACCTAAAACTAGTATCATTCTTTGATGTGAGCATAGAAAGACCTCAAAGCTCCGAGATTATGCCACATTTCTGGTTAAAAATAAAAAAGCCTATCATGTTGAATTTTAATCCCCTTTCTCTACTACCTTCTTCCTAAATATAGGTCGTTTGAATCAAAGGGAGTTAATAAGTCCTTTTTGCACTCCTAAATCACTTTAGGTATTTTGCAAATGCCAGGTCCTAATACATGCTTGTTTAGGTAAACTGATATAAGGTTTATATAGTTCTTTATACAGTGTGTCTTCCTCATAAAGTATGTATGTGGGAATAATCAAAAGGCTATCTTCCCAGAATAAGAAAAAATCACATATTATATGATTCTATTTATATAAGATACTCAGAATAGATAAACCCATACAGACAGGAAATTCATTGATAATTACCAGGCACTGGGGAGAGGAGAAAATTGGAAATAACTGATCCATGGGTACAAGATTTTATTTGGAAACAGTTAAAATGTTTCGGATTCAAACAGAGGTGATGGTTGCATAATATTATGCATGTACTAAATGATCTGAATTATTCATTTTATAATGGTTAATTTTGGAATTTCACCTCAATTATAAAAATGTTTTAAAGTTCTAAACTATGAAAGAAATAGTTAGCTTCCATTCAGATGGTAAACATCTGGGCTTGAGGTCATCATGTTGAAGACTCTAGGTCAATTCCTGGAATAGAAAGAGGAATCTCTTGATCATTGTCAATGTTCATCTGAAGAGTAGGCAACAGAGAACTTTCACAAGGGGAGCATGGCACAGCAAGGCTTACTTTGTTCTGTTCCCACAAGCTGGTTCATATGAGCTCTAACCAGGGATTTGAAGAGAAAGAGGCTGATCTCTAGTTTTCTGTGTAAATGTATTTTTGAAGATACCATCATGTTCTGTGAGTTTGCTACTCTGTTGTACCTCTATTGCCTAGTCAAGGAAGCGTACCTTCTGGTTCCTGAGTGGGAAAGGAAAAGTGCATGTTTTTCCACTACTCTAAATCACCTGAGGTGTAAAATGGGAAGTAGATTGACCTCAAAGGAGGACCAAATAGTGTCTTCAATGCTTGAAAATGGCAATCTTTTTTCTGTTGGCCTTTCCATGATGAATAGTCTGAAAGCTCTGCCTGGAACTTTAATAGGGAAGCAAAACACCTTTCCCATCAGTTGCTATGAAGAAGCACAGGTGACTGGTGAATAACATCTTGTATTAAAACCAAGACTTTACTAGAAAAGCCTATAGTGGATGCATGTCTTTTAGGGTTCTAAGCTTTTCACTCATCAGATTATAAAAGGAATCATTTATTACTCTTTGAATTTGGCATGGGAAAAGGACCCTTTTTGATTTTTGGATCAAAAATCTCCTAAAGTTTTTTTCTTGTTAGTGTTCTTGGAAATTCTTATTTACAAGATTCCAGTGGCTTTTAATTCCTAACATGCTCATATTTATCAAACAAAGTAATCTAGATGAATCATAGACTTTAAGAACTAGAGAGCCTGCAACTTCCTCCTTTTTAGGAAAGAGTACAGAAAATAAGGTTCAGAAAGATTCATTGGTCTTTGCTGGTATATAAGAGAAATTGTGTAGAAATATCTGTTGGCTATTGTCACAATCCTCCCATTAGACCATAGAGCCCAGCTCTTTGGGACTCTTGGGATTAAGTATTTTTGACTGTTTTAATTAGGAGGAAATGCAGATATTTAAGAGGCTTAATGAACACTTTACTATTTTTTTCAAAAACATAGTATTTTGTATCACTATAATCCAACCGTTTGCAGCTATACCACTGTGGCATCCAATCCCATCAGATCTTGGAAGCTAGGCAGAGTCAGGCCTGGTTAGTACTTGGATGGGATACCTCCTGGAAACACCACGTGCTGTAGGCTTGGGAGACAGACCCAGCAACCCATTCCCAAAAACCAATCTGCCATTGAAAACCATAAGAAGAGCAGAGAAACACTAATGATACGGTTTCACCTGTTGTATATAGGGTCACTATGAGTCAGAAACTGACTCAACAGCACCTAACAACAACAAGAACAACAACAACAACACATTATGGGATACCTTTATTTTTATTTTTATTTTTTGCAATTGACATCACACAAATACTTTTCATGTTGATACAAAGTATTATGGTAATTGTAAATGGTTCATATGTTATGTAATTTCCTTAATTAAAATTTATATAACTGTGCTTTAATTTTTTATATTTATAAGTAGAATTCAATGTTATTTTGATTTTGGACAGTTTGGTTATTAGATCTAAAGTCGTTTAATATTTAACTCTTGCTCCTTGGCTGTAATTGTATATTCTAGAACAACACTGAAAAAAATCTAATCATCTTCCATAATATGGATAGTTCTTTTCACAGTCTTTTTTTTTCTTTAAAGCTATCATATTCCTCTTAAAATTTGTCTTATCCAAGGTAAACATCTTCAGTATTTCAGTTGTTCTTCACAAGTTGTGGTTTCCAGACCCTTCACTAGGTTGTTTGTTCTCTCCTGGATGAGCCCCAGTTTGTCAATGTTCTTTGTAAAGTATGGTGCCAGAATCTAGGACCATAATGTCAGTAACCATTAAGATAATAACTACTGTTTATTCACTGTATACAGTGTTCCAGGAACTGGGCTAAAAGCTTATCTCATTTGTCACAACACCTTCTAATGTTTGTATTATTATCCTTATATTTTTGAATGAGAAAATTAGTTTTAATATTTAACTGATTTGTCCAAGGTCACACAGATAGATAAGAAGTGGCAAAGCTAGGATTAAAATATGCTTTTATTATAAAGTTATGAACTACTTTATATTGCTCCAGAATTTTCTAGCCATGCAAAATTTATGGCTGCAATATTGAATTTTTGTGAGAACATCTTATTTCACTTATTTCACTTGGTGATATCTTATTTATGGAAAGTATGATAGAGCTCGGGCTGGGATTTAGCTCAGTTGGTAGAGCACTGCGCTGCAGTCTCTGAGGTCCCCAGTTAAATTCCCAGTACTGCAAAAATGGGAGAAGGACCTGGCAATCCACTCCCAAGACAATCCCGAAACAGTCAGCCATTGAAAACCCTATGAGGGTCACTACGAGTCAGAGACCGACTCGATGGCACCTAACAACAACAATGATAGAGATCAGTTCTTCTTGGAGATGCTTAAAAACTCTAATTTATCCATTTATCAAGTATTTATTGAATTCCTACTTCATGCCAGGCACTGTTTTAGGAATTTACAATATTTAGAACATAAGGTAGATGAAGGTCCTTCCTTCATGAGCCTGACATTCTGTTAAGAGAGACAGACATTCTAGAAGTAAACAAAAAAATGCATATGGTCATTTCAGATAGCAATAAGTAGCATAAAGAAAAATAGCAAAATAATGTGCTATAAATTGACTGTGTTGGGGTAGGTATGAGGGGGAGATGAGATTAGATGATCAGAGTAGGCTTCTTGGAAGATGTGACATCTGTTCCTAGCTTGAGTGGAATGATGAAAAGAAACCAAGTATATGAAGAGATAAGGGAAGAACATCTAAGCCTCAGAATGACAAGGGCAAAGGTTCTGGGACCAGAATGAGCTTGGTGAGCTCAAGAGACAAAGAGATCCATGCAGCTAAAAGCAGAATAAGTGGTGGAAGAGTGGAGGGGGATAAATGGAGAGATTCAGACGGGGATAGATCCCATAAGGCACTATGGTCCATGGTAGGAGGTTTGAATTTTTTTTTTAAGTGTACAGGGCAACCTCCACTGAGTTTTATGCAGAAGTGGTCCAATTAATCTTTTAAAAGATGGCATCACTACAGTGTAGAGAATGAAAGCAGAGAGATGAGTCAGGAGGTTATTGCAATGGTCCTATAAGAACTGACAGTGGTTTAGGTCAGGTGGGAACTGATCCAACTGTGACTCAGATCAGTGCAAAGAAATTGACAAATTCAGAAAAAATAGAGGAAAGGTGAACCAAAAGTTTCTGGTAAATTGAATGGAGTAGGTTAGGAAATAGAAATTGATTTAGCTCTTAGAATTTGGGGTTGGTGGAAACACTATATACTCTATGTGCTAGATGTGATTTATGTAGGTATACAGGCCACTTACAATAATAACTAATTTAGTTCTCCCAATAATCCTATGATGTAGTTTGTATTTTTCACAAGCTATTTTGACAAAGAAACTGAGATTTAGATACAATAAATAGCTTACCTGTAGTTACACAGATAGTAAATGGGGAAGCCCAGGTTTAAACCCAGGTGTGCCAGACATCAACAGTGTTGTACTTTTTTCTATGCTACACTGTTCTCCCTGGAACTCTGATAAAGAGTAAAGTTTGCCATAAAGTGTGATGTAATTAACGGATCCCACAGCACATTTATGCATTGACAGATGAGGACACATTCTGTTACCAAGGAATCCTCTGTTTCCTGAAAGGGCTATTCTCTGGTTGGGGAATAATCTGAGGGATGTGGGCACACTGGGTGGAGATAGAAAGAAATAAAATCATTAAGCAGACGGAGAAAATGACTTCTGAGAAATGATTAAAAGATTGTGGCTTAGCTCAGTGATGACTAAAGAGGATATCAGCCTATAAATATTCCAGGGGTGGAAATAGCTGGAAGAGGGAATTTTTTCTGCTGAAAGTAGGGAGAAATTTCATGAAGGGACAAGCAAAGAATATAGTTCAGTTCCTGAATCTGCTCTTTCTTTGATGACATCAGTAGCTTATCATGACTTATGTATCTAAATTTTCTCATCTCAAAAAATGGTTGGAACATAATAAAAAAAATAATTAAATAAATAAAAAATTTAAAAAAAAGAAAAAAGCTAAAGTCGACTTAGTGGAGAAGGGACAATTTGGGGAATGCCAAAGAAGGAGGGAGAGATCTAGCAAAAGGAGGAAATACTGGGAGAGGAGAGAAGAGGGGGATGAGGAGGGACAAGAAGGAATGAAGAACAGGGGAGGGGGTGACCTCAGGGTGAACATCCCAACTTTAATTGTCCTGGAAATAATTATGATAATGCCAATAATATCAAAGAATGTCATTAATATAGATGGGCTAGAAAATTCATGTAATAGTACTGACAATGTAAAAAGAAGTTTCACTACAGAAAAAGTTTCGATCTTAAACATAATTGGAACCCAAGGATATGTAGAAAAATATCACCATAAAAAGACAAGCAAAGGGAAGAGAAGTGTTTGGTGGGGGGTTTGGAAGGAGGGAGGAAGTGCACAAGAGGGTAAGGGGGAACTTATCTGTGTAATGTTCAACAAAATGCATATACGGAAATGTCACAATGAAAAGCATGTCAGAATGAATCACATTAAGGTGTACATTAAAAATTTCCAATAAAAAATGAGTTAAGATTAAATGAAAAATAGGTAGTATCTAGATAGAAATCAAAATCCACAGAAAACACTCATCCTTTTATTGCATTGTTTGATGAATATTTGTGGCATTAGATGTAGAAAAGAGAAATATTTGAAGCTAAAATAAGGGTTTCCATTTTGAATATTTTTACTTTACAATGAAATCTATGTACTTATGGGATAGCTATTATAATGACAATTCCTCCACAACAGGCAGGACCAGAATTATTCATGCACTGAAACATATAAGCTATTGTAGGGTTCTGGAGGCTGGAGAGAAAGGGTAATGCTGGTACCATGTATCCCTATTGCCTGAATACTACTTTGCTGTAAAGAATGAGAAGGCTTAAGTTTCACAAATAAGCTAGTGATTTCCTTGCATTTGCTACAATGTGTGTTTGTTTGCACATTTGTTAGTGAAACAAGAGGACATGGCTGCTTGATAACACAGGGACAACTGTCTAATACATTGAGTGCATTATCTTCCCATATACAGTATGAAAATTATAGCCATCAGACAGCAAAGTCAGAGAGCCTCAGCTTATGATGTACAGCCAGATTGCACACAAAAGCTAAAGCTGTTGAGGGAAAGGCTTCTTGAA
Organism: Pedetes capensis; assembly: GCA_007922755.1. Taxonomy (NCBI): domain Eukaryota; kingdom Metazoa; phylum Chordata; class Mammalia; order Rodentia; family Pedetidae; genus Pedetes; species Pedetes capensis. Next base: position 59,363 of record VMDO01007742.1, on the reverse strand, counting down.
AAGCACACCTGTCCTTTTCAGACATTTTTGAAGTATCATATTCATTTTCTGAAGTTTATGGCTTTGTGCCTTTGCTTCTCTTGCTCCATTGGGAGGCTGTCCTGTGGCCTGAAGGTTAAAGAAAAATCCAAGTGAATGTGTCATCTTAATGGGCTTTGAATGCACTCCCAAATGACACATTTTTTTTCCCTTTTTAGTCATACTTACAAAAGTTACACCTGCAAAAATGGGATGGAGTCCAATGAGGAAGGACTTAACATTTTGCCTGAATGTGCAAAACATGAGTGTCCCTGCAGGCTTGGAGCAGCCTAGTGGGTGAATGAGCATTTGTTTCCTGTGCACCATCTTTGAGTTGAAAATGAGTCACACACTCTTGGGAAGAATAGTACTATCTTCTTTTGTCTCATTCTGTATGCTTTTGTGGTTACTGAATTTGTCTTAATGGAAAGCTTGATTGTTTCCCTTTTGGAGGCAAATTACTAGACTTTATTTTTAAGCTAGAATGGGATTGCTTTAAATATGTCATTCTTGATTCATATATCAGTTTACGGCCAGTGTCTAAAATAATAGGAAATTTCTAGGGTGGAAATAGTTTAGGCTCATCTAGTCATCTGGAAACACAAATTGGTTCCCAAGTGTTTCAGCTATAGTATTCAACTTTGAAAGTAATAAGAATAATTTGTTAAACATGTACTTTGCATCAGCCATTGTGCTATATGTTTTTTGAAGATTATTCCTAATCCATATAACATGTCCCAAAGGCAGGTATCATTATCCACTTTTTATAGCAAAGGAAAGAAAGAATCAGAGAGATTAAGTAACTGCCCAATTGTCATGGAGCTGATCAGTGAGGGAACTTGGATTCATAACCATTTCTGTGAAATTTCAGGGTCCAAGACCCCTCCATTTGTGGTACATTGCCTCTCTGAAAAGGTCATTTTAAAATTGGTCTCTAATTCTTCTTAAAAAGAGGTAGGTTATAAAATAAAAAGACTAAAAATAATTTCTACTCATAAGAAAATTATTTTGTACATTAGGAAATGTTTCCAGTCTTCCCTGGGTGTGTAAAGAGGCTCAGGTACACTCGGGTGCTGGAAGAGTCTGTATGATTTAGGAGACACTGATTGTAATCTTGGCTTTTAAAACTGCATGGCCTTAACCTGGAGAATCCCAGGTCCCAGGCATCTGCAAGTATCTGTAGTATGCTCTGTTAGGTGCCGTCGAGTCATGTCTGACTCATAGTGACCCTCATAGGGTTTTCAATGGCAGATTGTTTCTGGATTGCCTTGGGAGTGGATTGCCACATCCTTCTCGCATTTTTGCAGTGCTGGGAATCGAACTCAGGACCTCAGAGACTGCAGAGCGGCGCTCTACCAACTGAGCTAAATCCCAGCCATCTGTAGAATACACATTTGAATTCTTGCCACATTACTGTTTTTGAGGAGGTAGAAGGAAAGCTTATGGATAAGGTTTGCCCAGGAATTTTCAGACTGAGGAGAAGAAAAACCACCAGGGTAAGTGACATTTAATGCCGGGAAAAAAAGGAGCTTATCAAAAGGAAAACATCTGAAAAGTGTCAGAAGAGGCTGTGATATCTGATTATTGTTGTTGTCTCTGTACTTACAAATAATTTCAAAAAACCTGACTGACTTGCTGACATGTTAGGGCCGAATGGTAATAGCCACACAGATTAAGTTATTAAGGCAGTTTCAGACATTTTTCCTCATTCCCTCTTTCGTGTGTGTGTGGTATGGTGATTGATTGAACTCAGGGCCTTGCAGATGTTAGGCAAGTGCTCTATCACTGAGCTAAATTCGAAATTCTTTTTTATTTTTACTTTGAGACAAGGTCTCCCTAAGTTACCCAGACTGTCCTTGAACTCACAATGTAGCCAAAGCAGGCCTTGAATATGTGATCTCCTGCCTCAGCCTCCCCAGTGGCTGGGATTACAGGCATGTGTCAGTGCACCAGGCTTCATTTTTTCTTGAAAACTGGAGGAGGGTACTCTTTGAGGAACTTAGCATTTAAATTCCAGATTTCCATGGTGGGTCACTCTTGCCTTTTGTTCTGCTCCATTTTTTCTATTTCATGGTAACATGAGAGATTATGGGGAGCCCCCAGAAGATGGAACCTAGTGGGGGAAAGTGTATCACGGAAAACATGCCCTTGAAGGAGAAACTGGGATTCTAGCCTTTCTATCTCTCTCAGTGCCTGCTTGTGGAATTGTCCAGAAGCAGCATCTCTGGTCCTAGTATAGCACAAATCTCTGAATTTTGACTGGTTCACTGGGTACATGGATTTGGATGTTATACTTTTTCTTTCTTTCTTTTTTTTCTTTTTGTACAGGGTCTCACTATGCAGGCCAGGCTGGCCTTGAACTTGCAATCCTCCTGCCTCAGCCTCCCCAACTCTGGGATTAAGTGTGCATGTCATTATGCCTGGCAGATTTAGACTTTTTTATTAACTAATGATAAAATAGCCCACATGTCTGTCAGCTTGTTGTGCTAGAGGGCTTGCATGTTGCTGTGATGCTGAAAGCTATGCCACGAGTATCTCTGATACCAGCAGGGCCAGCCACGGTGGACAGGTTTCAGCTGAGTGTTGAGACTAAGATAAACTAGGGAGAAGGATCCAGCAGCCCACTCCCAAAACAATTAGCCACTGAAAACCCTATGAATAGTGGAGAAGCACTGTCAAATACAGTGCCAGAAAATGAGCCCCCCAGGCTGAAGGTATTCAAGAAACAAATGGGGAAGAGTTACTTACTCAAAGTACAGTTGACCTTACTGGTGGGAATGTAGTAAAGCCCCTGGGACTTCCTTTTGCTGATGTGGCACAATTCAAAATGAGAAGAAACAAAATGACTGCAACAATGGGCTCAAATATAAAAAGATCATGTGCATGACACAATGTTGGGTAGTGTTTTGTTTTATTGTACCTAGGGTCACTATAAGTCAGATGCAACTCCATGGTGGTACCCAACAGTAACAATGACACAATATCAACCTCCCTCAACTCTAGACAAATTTTTCTTTTTTATTTATTATTTAATTTATTATTTATTATTATTATTTAATTTGCATATAGGATGATGAGTTTCATCATGAGATTTTCATATATTTGCATCATGTGTTTTTCACTTGTTCTCACCCTCATTACCTTTCGTGTTGCTCCCCTTTCTCCTTCCACTAATCCCCTCCTCTAGATCAGTCCCTTTGCCTTTTCCAATCTAAGATACATACCATTATATATATGTGTGTGTGTGTGTGTGTGTGTGTGTGTGTGTGTGTGTGTATTCCTTTTAAGGTAGATATAGGTTCCCCCTATGAGTGAAAACATGGGTTATTACTATTTCTTAGTATAGCTTATTTCACTTAAAATGATGATCTCCAGTTCCATTCATTTTCCTGCAACTGACATAATTTTATTGTTATTTATGGTGGAGTTATATTCTATTATGTGTGTGGATTTATACATATATATATATATATATATATATATATATATATATATAGTGCACCACATTTTAAAAATCCATTCATCTGTTGATGGACAACTTGGCTGATTCCATATTCTTGCAAATATGAACAGAGCTGCAATGAACACAAAGTGCAGGTGTCTCTGTGGTGTGCTGACTTAGATTCCTTTGGGTATATACCCACAAGTGGTATCAGTAGATAGTAATAGATAGTATGGTAGTTTAATTTTTTGTTTTCTGAGGAACATCTATACTGATATCCATAATGGCAGTACTATTTTGAAGTCCCACCAGCTGTGTAAAATTGTTCCTTTTCCCCCTGCATCCTTGTCAGCATTTGTTGTTGTTTGTTTTTTGCTGCAAGCCATTCTGACTTGGGTGAGATAGACTCTCATGCAGTTTTGATTTGTATTTTCCTTATGGCAAAGGATGTGGGACATTTTTTCATATATTTAATGTTCATTTGTATTTCTTCTTTTGAAAATAGTTCAGTTCCATTGTCTGCTTATTGATTGGGTTTTTTTTTTTTGGTATGTAACTTTTTGAGTTTTTACTCATCCTACATTTTGATCTTCTATCAGATGTATAGTTGACAAAGATTTTTTCCCATTCTGTGGGTGGTTCCTTTATTTTATTGATTCTTTCCTTTGCTGTGCAGAAGCTTTTAAATTTCAGGTAATCCATGTGTCAATTCTTGTTACTATTTCCTGGGTGGTTGAAATCCTTTTAAGAAGTACTTGCCTATCCTTATGTGTTGAAGTATATTCCCTACATTTTCTTCAAGGAGTTTCAAAGTTTCCAGTGTACATTAAGATTTTCTCTCCATTTTGATACAGGTTTTCATACAGGTTAAGAGATATGACTCTACTTTCATTCTTCTACATGTGGATATCCAGTTTTCCCAGCACCATTTGTTGGGGCTATCTTTTCTCCAAAGTATGTTGTTAGCACCATTATCAAAAATCAGGTGGCTGTAGTTGCATGGGTTTATTTCTGGGTCATCTATTCAATTCCATTGATCTGTTTTGTGCCAGTACCAAGTTGTTTTTTTTACTACAGGCTTGTAATATAATTTGCTGTCAGGTATGGTGATGCTCACACATTGCTCTTTCTCCTCAGGATTGCTTTGGCTTTTTGGGGTCTTTTGTGCTTCCATGTGAATTTTAGGATTGTTTTTCCTATTTATGTGATGGGGATTGCATTGAATCTATAGATCACTTTTGCTAATATAGCCATTTTAATAATATTAATTGTTATGATCCATGAGCAAGGGAGGACTTTGTATCTTCTAATATCTTCCTCTAATATCTTCTTCTAATTCCTTCCTTGAGGAAGAAATGTTCACATTTCTTTCTTTAATGCTTTGAAGTTTTCATTCTAGAGGTCCTTATGTTCCTTGGTTGGATTTATTCCTAAATATATTTTGATGCTATTGTGAATGGGATATTTGTTTTAATTTCTTTTTCGTACTATTCATTGTTGGCATATAGAAATGCTACTTATTTTGAATATTTATTTCATATCTTAATACTTTGCTGAAAGTACTTATCAGACCTAAGAGTTTTCTGGTAGAGTCATTAGGATCTTTTAAAGATAAAATCATGGCATTTGCAAAGAGGGATAACTTGACCTCTTTATTCCCTATTTGAATCCCTTGTATTTTTTTCCTTATTGTTCTGGCTAGAATTTCAATCATATTGAATAAGAGTGGAGATAGTGGACATACTTGTCTTGTTCCTGATTTTAGAAGAAATGCTTGCAGTTTTTCCACATTTAGTGTAATGCTGGCTATAGCTTTGTCATATATAGCCTTTATAAGATTGGGAAATATTCCTTGTATTCTCAGTCTTTTTAGGACTTTTATCATGTAGGGATGTTGAAATTTGTCAAAGGCCTTTTCTGCATCTATTGAGATGATGGTGTGATTTCTTTCTCTGGGTCTATTTATGTGCTGTATTATTTTTATTCATTTATGTATATTGAACCATCTTTGCATCTCTGGAATGAAATCAACTTCCTCATGTTGTAGGACTTTTTGTTTTGATTCTTATTTTAGCTTTTTCAAAAAATTAATTTGCATACAGTGTAATGAGTTTATTATGGGATTTCTGTAGAATTGCATTCTATACTTTATACTTGTTCTCTCCCTCTTTACCCATGTATGTGATTTTTATCTCCGAGTCTATTGATATATTGTATTACATTTATTGATTTGCATATATTAAACCAGACTTGCATATATGGAAAGAATGAAACCTACTTGATCATGGTGTATGATGTTTTTTATGTGTTGCTCTATTCAGCTTATAAGTATTTTGAGGATTTTTGCATCAATGTTTACCAGAGAAATTGGTTTATAGTTTTCTTTTTTTGTTGTGTCCTTATCTGGTTTTAAAATCAGGGTGGCACTGCCTTCATAGAATGAATTTAGGGGTATTCCTTCCTATGGTTTTCCTGGAATCATTTAAGGGGAGAGGTATTAATTTTTCTTTAAAGGTTTGATATAATTCGGCTGTGAACCCATCAGAACCTGAGCTTTTCTTTGATGGAAGGATCTTTATCACTCCCTCAATTTCATTACTTTTTATAGGTCTTTTTAAATTATTTATATCTTCTTGATATAGTTTTGGGAGAAGGACCTGGCAACCCACTTCCAAAACAATTAGCCATTGAAAACCCTATGATTACCAGAGAAGCAATGTTAAATATTATTTTTCTTAAATGCTGTTGAGTAGTGTCTGACTCATAGCAACCCTACACATAACAGAATGAAATGCTTCCAAATTCTGTACCAGGTGCATGATCTTTTTTATGTTTAAGCCTATTGTTGCAGACACTGTATCAATCTATCTAGTTGAGGGTCTTCCATTTTATCAATGACCTGACACTGTCCCAAAAATGATGTCCTTCTCCAGGGATTGGTCCTCTGCCTACATGTCCAAAATATGTCAGATTCTGTCTAGCTATCCTTGCTTTCAAGGAACACTCTGGTTCTACTTCTTCTAGGATGGATTTGCTGGTTCTTTTGGCACTCCATTCAATATTATATTCAATTATATATTCAATATATATGGCATTATATTCAATATTTGTCTCCAGCATAATTCAAAGGCATCAATTATTTTCCTATCTCCCTTTTCAGTATCCAGATTTCACAACCATATAATTCGACTGAAAATACCATGGCACGATCAGGCACACTTTCATATTGAATGTAACATCTTTACTTTTCAGTACTTTAAAGAGGTCATTTGCAGCAGCTTTTCCCAGTACAATGTGTCTTTTTATTTCTTGACTACTGCTTTCTTAGGTGTTGATTGTGGAACTAAGTAAAGCAAAATCTTGAACAACCTCAATCTCTTCTACATTTATTATGAAGCTGCATACTGACCCAGTTATAAGGATTCTGGTTTTGTTGATGTTGAAGTGCAATCCATACTAAAGGATTTGTTCTTTGATCTTCATCAGTAAATGTTTCAAATCCTCTTCACTTTCAGAAAAGCAGAGTTGTGTCATCTGTATAATGCAGATTAATGAGTCTTCCTCCAATCATGATGGAATTCTTCATAAATTCCAGCTTCTTGAATTATTTGCTTAGCATAGAGGCTGAAGAGTTAGATGAAAGGATGCAGCCCTGATGCACACCTTTCTTGATTTTAAACCAGGCAGTGTTTCCTTGTTCTATTTGAATGACTGCTTCCTTGTCCATGTACAGATTCCTCATCAGTACAATTAAGTCCTCTGGTATTCCCATTCTTTGCAATGTTATCCATAATTTATTGTGATCCACACAGTCAAGTGCCTTTGCATAGTCAATAAAACATACATAGATATCTTTTTGGTATTCTTTACTTTTGGCTAATATCCATCTGACATCAGAAATGATGTTCCAGGTTCCAGACTCTCTTCTGAATCCAGGTTGATTTTCCAGCAGTTTCATGACTATATACTATTGCAGTCAGTTTTGAATGAGCTTTAGCAAAATTTTACTTGCATGTGATATTGATGTTATTGTTCGATAATTTCTACATTCAGTTGGATACCCTTTCTTGGGAATAAACACAAATACGGATCTCTTCCAGTCAATTGACCAGATAATTGTTTTCCAAATCTCTTGGCATAAATAAGTTAGCACCTCCATTGATGTATCTGTTTGTTGAAACATCTCTGTTGGTATTCCATCAATTCCTGGAGCTTTGTGTTCTGCCATTTTCTTCAAGGCAGCTGCCACTTCACCCTTCAGTACCATTGGCTCCTGATCATATGCAACCTCTTGAAATAGTTGTTCATCCACCAATTCTTTTTGGTATAATGACTCTGTGTATTCGTTCCATCTTCCTTTGATGTTTCCTGTGTCATTTAATTTTTTCCCTGTAGAATTCTTTGCTATTGCCACTTGAGGCTTGAATTTTTTCTTGAATTTCTTAAGCTTGAGAAAAACAGAGCATATTTTTCCCTTTTGGTTTTTCTTCTCCAAGTCTTTGTGCATGTCATTATAGTATTTGATTTTTGTCTTCTTCAGATACCATTTGAAATCTTCTGTTTATTTCTTTAATTTTTTCATATCTTCCTCTTATTTTAGTCACTCAACATTCAAGAGCAAGTTTTAGAGTCTCTTGACATATAATTGGATTTTTTTTTCCTGTCTTTTTAATAACCTTTGTTTTCCTCATGAATGATGTTTTTGATGTCATGCCACAACTCCTCTGGTCTTCTATCATTAGTGTCTAATTCATCAAACCTCTTCTTGAGGTGGTCTCTGAACTCAGGTGGGATGTACTCGAGGTCATACCTTGGCTCTTGTACACTTGTTCTAATTTTCTTCAGTTTCAGTTTGAACATACATATGAGCAGTTGATTGTGTGATCCAAGTCAGCACCTGCTCCTGTCCTGACTTCTGATATTGAGCTCTTCCATCATCTCTTCCCACATATGTAGTCAATTTGGTTCCTGTTTCTTCCATCTGGTGACATCCATGTATAATGTCCTTTTTATGATGAATGTAACCTAATTTCTCTTTAATCTGTCATTCCTGATAGAGTACACCATATGATTATCTGGTTCAGAATGGCCTATGCTTGTTCATTTAAAAGGACTGATGCCTAGAATGTCAATATTTACGTGCTCCATTTCCCTTTTGATGATTTCTGATTTTCCTGGATTCATACTATGTACATTCCACATTCTAATTGTTAAAGGATATTTACAGTTGTTCCTTCTCATTTTGAGTAGGGCCACATCAGCAACTGGAGGTCCCTGGAACTTTACTCCATTACCATCACTAAGGTAGACTCTACTTTGAGGAGGCTACTCTTGCACAGTCATCATTTTAGTGCCTTCCAGCGTGGGGGCTCATTTTCCAGCACTATATCTGACAGTGTTTCTTTGATATTCATAGGGTTTTCAATGGCTAATTGTTTTGGAAGTAGGTTAACCATGTCCTTCTCCCTAGTCTGTCTTAGTTTGGAAGCTCCACTGAGATCTGTCCACCATTGGTGACCCTGCTGGTATCTGTAATACTGGTAGTATCATTTCAGCATGAAATCCCCCGCAGTATGGTAAATTGACGGATGCATGGGGGAATTCAAATATAGTACTGGAAAATGAGACCCCTCCATGCTGGAAAACAGTCAAGAAATGACTGGGGAAGAGTTGCCTCCCCAAAGTAGACTAAACCTTAATGATGAGAATTGAGTAAAGCCCCTGGGCCTTCCATTTGCTGATGTGGCACAACTCAAAATGAGAGGAAATACAATTACTGCAACAACGGGCTCAAACATTAAAAAGATCATATCTATTGTACAGTGTTGTGTGGTGTTTTGTTTTGTTATGGATAAGGCACTGAGTTGGATCCCACTTGACACTGTCTAACAACAGATTTAATTTTGTAGGTCATATGTGTTAAGGAATTTATCAATTTCTTCTATATTTTTCTTTTTTGAGGAGTGTAATTTATTAAATAATACCTGGTAACTCTCTGTCCTTCATTGGTTTCCCATTTTCATCTCTAATTTAACTAATTTGGTTATTTTCCTCTTTCTTTTGATTAGTTTGGTGAAGGGCTTGTCAATCTTTTTTATCTTTTCAAAGAACCAACTCTAAGTTTCATTAATTCATTTTATTGTTCTTTTAGTGTCCATTTTGTGATTTCTGCCTTGATCTTTATTACTTCTTTTCATCTACTAATATTGAGATTGGATTCTTATTTTATTAATGATGTAACTTGTATCATTAAGTTAATTATTTGACCTTTCTCTGATTTTTTTAATGTAAGTACTCATAGCTACCTATTTCCCTCATAGAACTGCCTTACTTCTGGTAGGCTTTGTTTTCTATTTTCATTCGATTCTAGAAATTTTTGAATTTCTTCTGATTTCCTCAATGACACATTAATTTTTCAAAAAAGTTCAAATTCCATTTACTTCTAACATTTTTATGATTTCCTTTACTATAGATTTCTAGTTTTATTCTATTGTGATCTGATAAGATATGATAAGATATGATAAAATATGATAAATGATTTTAGAGTTTTTTGTATTTGTTAAGGCTAGTTTGTGAGTTAAATGTGGCTGAGTTTAGAAAAAGTTCATGTGGTTCTGCAAAGAATATGTCTGCATCTGCTGGATGAAATATTCTCTAGATACCTGTTAGGTCCAGTTAGTCTATGGTGTTGTTTAAGTTTAGAGTTTCTTTGTTGGTTTGTTTGGATGACCTGTCTATTGATGAGTAGGGTATTATTATAATATATATATGTATATATATTATATATAACCCTATTATAATATATATAACCCTTCCAAAATGGGTATTATTATACCCATTATTATTATACCTGGATCTATCTGTTCCTTAATGGCCAGTAATGTTCATTGTATGAAATTAGTTGCTCCAGTGTTCAATGTATGAATATTTACAAATTGTTATGTCTTCTTGATTTTATTTTTCCCTTTATTAATCTGTAAGAAGCATTCTTCTTTATCTCTTCTGATTAATTTTAGGCTAACGTCAACTTTGTCAGATATCAGTATAGCAACTCCTTTATTTATTTATTTATCTACTTGTTTACTTAAGCTTTATCTGTGCTTTGTAAATCATTTTCCATCCTTTCATTTTCAGTCTCTGTTTTTTTTTTTTTTTTTTTTTTTTTTTTTTTTTTTTTTTTTTTTTTTTTTTTTTTTTTTTTTTTTTTTTTTTTTTTTTTTTTTTTTTTTAGGTACTGGGGGTTGAACCCAGGGCCTCATGCTTGCATGCTTTGCAAGTGTTGTACCAGTGAGCTGCACCCTCAGCCCATTTTTTTACATTTTGAGATAGGATCTCACTAAATTACACAGACTGCCTCTGGTCTCAAACTTGAGATCCTCCTGCTTTTGCCTCCTGAATCACTTGGATTACAAGTGTGTACCACTGTGCCCAGATTTGAGGTATATCTCTTGAAGAGAGCAAATAGTTGGGTCTTCTCTCTTAATTCAATTGGCTAAATCTATGTGTTTTAAGCAGAACATTAAGACCATTTGCAGTTAGGATTATTATTGATTGGAATTTGGTATTTTGTGTGATTTTCTTGTTTATTTTTCTAGTTTAGTTAAATACTGATTTTTTCTTTATTTTGTCCTTTGTTCATATTAGGAGTTTGCTGATTTACTAAGTTAGATATCCTTGATTATTTCTTAGCTTGTATTTGTTTGTGTGTTCTTCTCACAGGATTTATTCATTCTTTCATTTTTATATTTGTGTCTGTCTTCTTACCCTGAGTATAGGATTCCTTATAGTACCTTCTGCAGTACTGCTTTGGTGGTCATGACTTGTTTAAGTTTGTGTTTATCTTGGAAGGTCTTTATTTCTCCATGTATTTTAAAGGATAACTTTGCTGGATGTTAATAGTCTTGTTGTTGTTGTTGTTGTTATTGTTGTTGTTAGATGCCATCGAGTCCAGTCCAACTCCTAGTGACCCTCATAGGGTTTTCAATGGCTGACTGTTTTGCGATTGCCTTGGGAGTGGGTTGCCATGTCCTTCTCCCATTTTGCAGTGCTGGGAATAAAACTCGGGACCTCAGAGACTGCAGAGCAGCACTCTGTCAACTGAGATAAATCCCAGCCCCTAATACTCTTGGTTGGTAGTTATTTGCTTTCAGGGCTTGGAATATATTATACCATGCTTTCTAGCTTTTAGAGTTACTTCTGAAAGATCTGATATTCTGATGGGCTTGCCTTTGTAAGTAAGCTAGCATTTTTCTCTTGGGGCCTTTAAAATTGTTTCTTTGCTTCATAGTTTTAGCACACCAACTACAATGTGACATGGAGAGAATCTTTTCTGGTCACTTCTTTTTTGAGGTTTTGGATGACTTTATTGTTTAGGTGTCTGTTTCTTCCACTATATTTGGGAAGCTTTCTGCTGTTGTTTCATTGAATAGATTTCCTATGCTTTTAGCTTTAGTCTCAGCTCCTTCTATATCATGGGTTTTTAGGTTATATCTCTTCATGTTATCACATAGTTCTTGGAAGTTGTTCACTGTGTTTGTCTTAGAATGTAGTATTTCCTCTATCTTGTCTTTAATCCTTGACGTTATTTCTTCTGCTTGGTCTAGCATACTGGTTACTTTCTACTATAATTTTAATTTGGTTTATCATGTTTTCCATTTCAAACATTTCTGCTTGACTTTTTCAAGATGTCAATGTCTGCTGAATTTTTCTTATAAGATAGATACTTTTTTGTGAAGTACCGAATTAATTATATCATTTCATTCATCCATTTATTTGTGGTTTTTAAAAGATGACTTATCATTTTTATAAGTAGACTTTTGAATTCTTTGACATTCCAAGAATTTCAACATTTTCAGTTTCAGTTATTGAGGAGTTATGATCATTTGGAGGAGTCTCATCATCTTGCTTTTTCACATATCTTATATTTTTGTATTAAGTTTCATCTGTTAGGATCATTGCCTCTTCCAGTTTTATTTGGGGGTCTTCTTGGTGTGCAACTTTCTCTTGAAGTCTTGATCCCCAGTATCATTGGAAGAGTACAAACAGTTTATTGCTATGGTAACAACTCTGACCAAAACAAATTTTATAACTACCTTTAAACTAATTTGAATCCAGCTAATACTTTAGAAATTACCTTAGGAAAGGAAATGGTAGGGTTAATGTACAGTAAGTTTTGGGTTTAGACATGAATTTTGGTAAAGATATCAATAATTATTGTTGTTGTTAGGTGCTGTCAAGTCGGTATCTGACTCATAGCGACCCTACATACAACAGACAAAACACTATTGTCAGTGCTTCTCTGCTGTTTATAGGGTTTTCAATGGCAGATTGATTATTGGGAGCCGGTTGCCAGGTCCTTCTCCCAAGCCTACAGTATCTGGTGTTCCCAGGCCGTCTCCCATCCAAGTACTAACCAGGCCCGGCCCTGCTTAGCTTCCGAGATCTGACGGGATTGGATGCCACAGGGCTACGGCTGCAGGTATATCAATAATAGAAGGACGAAAATCAGAGGTGGAGGTAAGGGGAGAAGGAAGAGAAAGAACACGATTGCATAGGACAAAGGGAAAAGAGTAGGCAGAAAGGAGAGTGTTAAAGAGTGGATAAGAAAAGAGCAGATGAAAATATATATCTATCTGCTTGTACACCCTAATATGTGTGTGTATCTGTGTATGGTTACATAAATATTGCAAAAGCTATAACAAATATAAAAGTTCTTATTGTTTAACAAATAAGTTTGGGTTCAACTGACATGCAAAGTATTGTAATCAAATATCCAGGATAATCTAAAAGTAAAAACCATTTAAAAATTGAAAAATGAAAAGAAAAAATTAAAGAAAAAGAAAAAAGAAAAAAATTAACAACACCCCAGATCTGAGTGTCTGTGTTCCTGTCTGCTGTTAAGGAGACCTGTCTGGGTGTCTACCAACCAGTAACTGCCTAAGAAGGACATGCCAGCTGGATGTTGTCCAATAGGATTCACAGCAGTCACCCCTACTACCACCAAGTCGAATTTACAAACTGTGGCACACTCCCTCCTAATTTCCCAACAGGTATGCTTCTCAGGCACCACCAAAGACACTGCCTATGTGGCCACAAGTGTAACTGATGTTGAATTTACAAGATGTAGGCGCATTTGGCTAGTTTTCAGCATGTACTTCCAGTGTTCAGGCACCACAGTCACTGTGGTGTTGATGTTTAAGTTTAAAAAGTGCAGGCTCACTTCTTTAGTTTCTCAGCATGTATGCTCTTCAGGCATTCAGGCACCACCACTGCCACCATTGCTGTGCCCATGGGTGCTGTCCCAGTTGAATTTACAAAATGTGGGCACACTTCCCCAATTTCTCAGCACGTACACATTCAAGCATTCATGCACTGCTCCTGCTGTTGTCCCCTCCACGGCTGCCACCCTAGTAGAGTTTACAAAGTGTGGGTACACTTCCTTAATTTCTCAACATGTATGTCCTTCAGTGTAGCTGGGGCTAGTCCCATGGCTTTTGCCAAAGTTGAATTTACAAACTACAGGCACACCTTTCTATTTTCTCAGCACTAAGCACTTCAGGCATCGCTTCCCCTCTACTAGTGTTTTGTGGAGCCTGAGAATTTGTGTTCCTTGGCTCTCTGGAGTATGCTCAGTTCCCACTCCCCACTCCTCTGTAGATCAGTTTCAGGGGGTCTGCTTGCTCAGAGAAGGGTGGTCCTTTCTTGTGTTGTGTTGAGCTTGGATAAGGGGGGGTTTGTCTCTAATGGTGACCTTTTGTTCTCGGGAAGTCGCTGCTAACTCACATTTCTGGGCTGTATTTAGAATTTGTAAAAGCTATGGAGTTCTTTTTCCCCAAGTGAGGTGCCTACCTTGTATGGAGGGCTGGATCCTCCCTTTCCCCTGCTGTAGTCAGAGTTGGTGTGTGGGCATATGCTATTTTGTTCATTGTATTTCAAAATCTCCTTTGCTACATGAATTTGGTTGTTAACACCTTTATGCCATCTCTATTACATTCTCTATTTTTTTGTCTTGAAGTTTCAGTTTTGCCTTTATAACTCTGGAATTTTTCATTCAAGTGCCATCTTGATTTCCAGTCAAGGCAAATTTCTCAAAGGTGTGATTATTTAGAGCCGTGTATACTGTGCTGCCACAATTTACATCTGATGCACAGGTTACCTAGCAACCAGGCTTACTGGCACCAATCATCTCTGTATTTCTCCAAAGGCAAGTTGAAGAGAACTTCCCTTCACCTATTTTTCTATTTTTACGAGCTGATATTTACTTCCTTGAGCTACCATATCTGGTTGAAGAGCCAGGCCAGCACAGCAAGCTGATGCAACAAGTTAGAGCTGGTGCTCACCAGGAAAGGAAAGAATTCCTTTCTGTAACTGTCAGAGGAAAGAACATGGCCCAGTCAGCTAGACCTGGCCATTCCTGTACAACTGGTCACACCTTTCTTGTACATGACAAGACCTATTTTCTTCCTCATCTTCAATAGCTACATTTCCTTCAAAGGCAGTTTTGCAGATATATCTGTAGTCTTATTAGTTCTTTCAGCCATCTCTGACCTTTCACTCCTCTCATTTATCCTCTTGGTTTGCTCCATTTTTAGTGAATACTTACTTGGCTACTTCAGAATTGTCAATTCATAAGTTGTATCAGAAAATACAATTCAGACTGTTTGAAGCCATGGAGATTTATTAGCTTACATAAGTGGAAGTTCAGAAGTTTTAGGTATCAAGATAGTTTTGATCCAATGGCCCAATTACCTCACCAAGGATCTTCTGTCTTTCCTTCTTTCTAACATTCAGTGGTGAAGCTTCATGCTAAGGCTGCTAAGCTCTTGTCAAAACAGAGCTGCTGACTACTCTCAGGTCTACAGATTCCCATTTCCTGAATATTTGGTTACTATTTACTCAAAACCCCAGCAAACCTCCCTGTTGCTGGATGGCCCACATGTGAGCCAGATGATAGGAGTACTCTGACTTTATTAGGTTCTTAGAATATGCCCTATTTTTGGAGACAGGACAGAAGTAATCAACTCCAATGTTCTTGGCTTTCTCCCTATGACAAGAATACAGGTAGGAAAGAGGGGGGTGGATGCTAGAGAAGCAACCTAAAGATTCATTTTATTGGTCAACTGCAGTCACTTGCCTATCCTGCCCATCCAATTCAAAATCCTACATCTCCAGGCTTAATTTCATCCCTGTCTAGATATATGAGACGATCTATCTTAATATTAACTTTAGGTCTACTTGAGAGTGGTTTGATTTCTTTTGATACATACTGTTTCTTATATACATATCTGCTTCCTGGTGACACTTATCCTTATCTGTTTATCTAGATTTCATAGCCTTCTCTATAATATGACTTGATAATTTCATGCCCCACTACCTGGAGCTCCTGGAGGCTCTAGGGCAGAACTTAAAAATATAACATTCAGTCTTTAATTAATGAAACAAATTCTTTTTTAAAAAAACACTCTTTCTTAAGAATGGTTAGAAATTGAGTTGTTATGGATGTGAATGAATTCCAAACCATAGAATACTGACAGAAGTGTGCAAGAGCTGGCTTGTATCAGCTCATGAGAGCTGATCATTGAGTTTTAGAGAATTTTGTGAATAGGTTGTTAAACACAGCCATTATTAAAAATTGAGATATATTAATTTATAATGAAACAAATTATACTTAAAATAAAATTAACAAATACTCCAAACTCACTGTTTCCTAGTAGTTTTACTGTATTTTACTATGTGCTCTTGAGGCTATTTTCACCTATGTATGTGTGATGGAAATATGGTACAATGGTGTGCTATTGTGCAACTCTTCACAATGCTGTATTCAGTGACATCATGTTGCCAGCTTGTCACCAATCAGATGGATGGTATCCTTTTGTTCTACCTGGATAGAAATCATACATAGGCAAGGAGAAGCCCTTTAAACAATTGTTTTAGGCAGCAATTGTGTCCCTAGGCATTTATAGCAGTGAGCAGGGATGGCAGATAGGTGTGAGTACCAGCAGAAAGTGGTGCCTTCTAGTGTTACAACTCTTATGTAGGCCAAGGAAGTCAAGATTCCTTCACCCTTCAAGTTTTACATCTCCTATGTAGGCCTATGAAGGAGAAACTGCTAAGCTCATGAGTGCTACACCTCTTGGGTAGCTTGATGAGGTCAAGATTCCTCAGCTCTCAGTGGTAACTGATATTGCAACTCCTAGATGGGCTAGGTATTGGGATTCCTCAGCTGGAGACAACAGCCCATGTTATATCTTCTCAGCAGGACTCAATGTCAGGATTCTTTAGTCCTAGACAACGGCCAGTGTTATAGCTCTCAATTCTAAAGTGCCTGATACCCTTGATCCTAAAGATTTGATGGCTCTTTGGAACTTTTCCAGTGACCAGGGCCTGACTTTATAGCTGGTTCTCTCTCTACTTCCTGTCCTGGTCATTCTTTCAAACCATTCAGCTGCTTCTTATTGCTGTGGCCACTAACCCTGTTGCTGCCATTTAAGAGGCAGCAATCATAGCCCTTCTGCTGCTACTACTGCTTCTGTTGAAGTCAATTTCTGGCCTTGCAGCCTCACCTCTTCTTTAGCTATCAAGCAGCCAGTCACTTTGCTACTTCTGCAGCTCAGCATTCTGCCAGCTCTGCTGTCTCTACCACTGTTTTTTCACTGTCTCTGCCATCCTTCACTGCTTCCACTACTACCATTCTGCTGTTTCTGATGCTTCTTTCTTCATTTTACCAGCTCAGTCTGCACTACAGAAAGTAGACAATGACTACTCAAGAGAATTCTTTTTATTGGGCCTAATATTGCAACATAAAGGGGTATCACAGGAGCATGTCTACTGGCTAGCTTATCTTAAGTGACATGAGCCTGCCCATATAGCCACAAAAGGGGAGTTTATACCAATCATAGAAATCAAGGCTTGTGTTTGCACCAATGATGGCATTCCCTTCACCAACATCAACAACAGTCCATTTTCCACCAGTCACAATAGTCCCTTTGCACAATCACAGCAGGGGAAGTGCTTACCCTTTGGATCTGGATTGGTCAGAGGGTCATCTAGAGTTCCATGAGGCTTGTGACAGCAAAAAAGTCTGGTGCAAGCTGCAAACTATTTGAAACAGCCATGGCTGTGGCTGCACCTTCAGGAACTAAACTTTTGTATAACAGCAGGTCCTGGTGTGAGGGAGGGCTCAGCTGGACAATAGTTCTTTCATTCAAAATAACCAGAGACAGTAGTCCAGTAGTTCTCAGGCAGTAGTCTCACCAGTGCTCAGCTTGCAGAAAAGAAAGCAGAAGGGGCACTTACAACAAGAATAACAATTTTTAAAAGCCTTGTAATTAACATTAATATTAACTCTAATGGTGTATTAACAATACTGTATGTCCAGCACCCCAAGGAGAAGTGGGTCCCCCTGATCTGTCTCAAGTTTGAAATTGCCTGATGTATGAGTATTTGTACAACAAAAATTGGTAGATACCATCAGGTAGAGCTTTGTGGGTCATTAAACATTTACCAGCTGGTTTTTCAAATGTAAAATGAGAATAATAATAGTGTGTACATTATTAGCTTGGTATCAGGTTGTAATGACATAATTCCTATAAAGAATTTTGTTCCCCATAAACAGGTTTATCAATCTTAGCTATGAATCCCTGCATTTTGAATATGAATATAGTAAATATCACATAATCTTTAAGAACTGATTCATGGCAACCCTTAGAGTATGAAGTAATATTATACTGTAAAGTTGGTATATAGGTAAGGTTGGTATAGTAAGGTTGGAAAAGATAAAGGCCTGTGGATCATGGAATAGAATGACATTATCACTTAACTCCTGTGCATGACAAGAGTGTGCCTCACCCTCTGTAGTGAATTATTCAACCCTCATATTCCCCCCTGATTTGTAATCAAGGATCTCCCCTTGATTGCCAAAGGAGTGACATCTGGTTTCACTCTTTATTTGAATGCCACTCCTAAATTGGTTGTACCTAGACCCACCCCCCCCACACCTGATTGTTATCTGAGATAGTTAAGGCAGTTAGTTACCCAAGGGCTATATAAAGGAGAAGCTGATGTTGCTGAGAGCTGGTAGCTGGTGCTGGTGTGAGGCTGCAGAGAGTTGGTGGTATGGCTGCTGGTGATGGTAATGCTGAGAGCTATAGAGAAGAAAGCCTGCAGCCGTAGCCCTGTGGAATCCGATCCCGTCAGATCTTGGAAGCTAAGCAGGGTCGGGCCTGGTTAGTAACTGGATGGGAGACCGCCTGGGAACACCAGAAGCTGTAGGCTTGGGAGAAGGTCCTGGCAATCCCCTCCCAAAAATCAATCTGCCATTGAAAACCCTATGCACAGCACAGAAGCACTGACAATAGTGTTTCCCCTGTTGTACAGAGGGTCGCTATGAGTTGGATACCGACTCGACGGCACCTAACAACAACAACAACAATAGAGAAGAAGGTGGTAGTGGCTGGTGATGATGGGCTGCTGATGGTGATGCTGCTGGCTCCTAGCTTCCTGCTGGGAACTCTCTCCATCTGACCACCAATGAAGAAAGAACTCTCTCTGGATTCAACCAGCAACACAGAAGCATCTCTCCTCATGACCACTGAGACCAGGACAACTAGACGGCACTCTCAAGGACTACAAGCAAGCTGAGGACAGGCCCTTTGCCCAGCACCTAGGGACAGAAGCTGAGGACAGTCTCTGGTCCCAGTGCCAGAGGCAGAAGAGCCACAGCTTCCCTTGAGGCAGCAGAAAGAGCTGCCAATACTTAGGCTGCTAACACTCCTTTGGTTTCCTCCCTGCTTTTGTCAGGGCAGAGAGAGAGGCCTTTTCCTTTCTCCCGCTCACCCCACATACAGGTGGCACCTGAACAAAGGACCCCGCAAAACGTGTTTGGGTTTTTCTCTGCCTTTGTCAGGAGAGAGAGAGAGAGAGAGAGAGAGAGAGAGAGAGGGAGAGAGAGAGAGAGAGAGAGAGAGAGAGAGAGAGAGAAAGAGGGAGAATAAAGAGCTGCTTTTGGTCCTCCTCAAGGCAAAAGCACCCGAGGCTTTTCCTTTCTCCCCTTCTCCTCTCAGGGCATTCCTGAGTCCATGCCCCTCACCCGAGGGCCCCCAGTGACTTGTGATCCAGATATCTGTGTGTGTGCGAGGTGATGCCTCCCATCTGAACATCCAGGCGGGACCGGGAGATGTGTGCCCCATAACCCTCCAGCCCACAGACTCTGGGAAGTTCCTGGCATCATACTAACTCCCCCAGGTGTTCCTGATGAACTTCCTTCTGCCTCCAGCTCCCTCTATCTCCCTCTTCTCTTTTCCTCTTCCACCTTTCACTTCCAACACTTGCCGGAGGTGGCATATATCTTGAACTTCAAAGGCCGTTGAGGTACCTCCTTGGCTGTAACTGTTGTCTCTTAATTTGCCTTGCTGAGATTCAGCTACCACCTCTCAGTTACCAGTGTGGTTGCTGCTTTGATATTATGTCACTATGATTGACCTCTGCCATACCATTCCCACTTTTATCTTTGCAGCTTCCTTTTCTCAACTTCATTTTTCTCTTGTCTTTCTTTCTCCTCATTGCTTTGTATCCCTTTTTGTTTTGGCACAAAATAGAAATCATTTTGAGAAGCTAATAGTCATTCTTATGTTTCATTGGTTCATGAAACTATTATACCCCTACTGTATGCAGAGCACATGCACATTATACATACCCATACTGAAAATTATTAGTAATTTGCACAAAGTTGTAAAAAGGAATTACAACTACAGAGATATAAGAGCTACAGAAAAAAGAGAAAGGAGGTCCCAGCTCACAAGAGGAGGGGGAAAGGAAGACAAAACAGATTAAGAGTAACGTCCTAATTTGATGTTTTGGGGTCATTTCTTAATGCATGGTAATGTTAATGGACAAATAACTGGAATTTTAGTTTATGTAATGTGTTACGGGTCCCTAATTCTTTCTTAGACATTTAATTTTCCTAACTGTACGCATTGAAATTTCATTGAGGGAAGAGATAATTCTACCAACTCATTTCACTCATATTGAATGTTGTTGTTAGCTGCTGTCGAGTCGTGTCCAATTCATGGCAACTCTCAGAGGATTTTCAATGGCTGATTATTTTCAGGATTTCCTCAGGAGTGGATTGCCACAAACTTCTCTTGCTGTGCTGGGAACCAAACCTGGGACCTCAGAGACTGCAGTGCTATTGAGTATATGTACTCAAAGGCAGCTCAGTGCCTCACAGATTAAAAAAGGTTTGTAACAGATCTTTAAGTGAAATAATTAATAATTAATCAATGACTTGATCCAAAGATTATTAATCTGCTATGGAGGAAAATTCCAATTACATTTTTAGAGATTCATGTAAATGCAGGTGTGAAAAAATACCTTAAGAGTTATTTGGTGTAGTGCTCCCTCTATCTATATGAAAGAACTGAATGGAGGTGTGCTGGGAGGGGGTCCTGTAAATTGTAGGCTCCTGGTCTCCTCACCAGGGAAACTGAAGCAGAGCGTGTGTGTTTTGTGAAGGCTGCTGGGTTTTGGACTTAAAAGTGGAGTCAGACTTCATCTAGTGACTGGCATCTCCTCCATTGGACTGTAATAGCAATATCTTTGTAAACACTGAGTATGCTCTGTGGGTGTCTTCAGCTGCCCAGTATGTTGGGCTTATCTTTGCTCTTGATGGCCAAGTGAAGTGAATTTGCTGCTCTGAATGTTGAGAACTCAAGGGGGAGACTCCAGCTTATCTGAGACTCCAATGCCTGGACCTTTGTTCCTAAACTCCCCAGCCTCACCATCTCTCGAGGTCTCCTGCTGTCCTTTTCATATCCCTACTCTGCCCCTCACTGATACCAAAACACCATTGAATTGCCTGTTTATTAAGGTATAGGGCATTTTATCCAATAAGTATGTATTAGGAATCATTCTGTGCCAGGCAATATGCTGACAATAAAATGTAAACTCCCATCAATCAGAAAAACAAATTTAAACAAAAATAATCCCTACTTTCATGGACCATATAGTCAACTGGCCAATAAAGATATTATTAATCTAACATCCATAGGAAATATGTATAAAATTATAGCTGAAGCAGATGGACCATGCAGAGATGTTATAAAGGAGAGGTACATGACACAGTAAGAATAATTTAAAAATTGATCTATTTTTAGGACTCTTAGAAATAATTATTAAGCTGAAAAGTATTTACAAGACTAGCACATGCAAAGGCCCTGTAACAAGAAAGGTGGGGACTGAAAAAGGTGGGTATATTGTACCTCAGAGGGGTAGAATGTGGTATATGATAAAGCTAGTGAGGAGGATTACCCTGCCAAGGAGATAGGGAAGCCAGAAGAGACTGAATGAAACCTAAAACAGGATCACTGCAGCAGCCCAGGGGAGAGAGAATTCAAGAAGCAGCTGAATATGCCAGATGATATGCCAAATGTTTCTGAGAGCCTAATAAGTCATTTGTAACTTCTATTGCCAGGGCCACTTTGATGATGCAGTAGGGGTGGAGTCAGATTAGTGTTGTTTTTAGGTGCCCCTGAGTCGGGTCTGATTCCTAGCGACCCTATGTACAACAGGAAAAAAACAAAAACACTGCCAGATTCTCTGCCAGGCACATGATCATTTTTATTTTTAAGACCATTATTGTAGCCACTGTGTCAATCCATCTAGTTGAAGGGTTTTTTTTGTTGTTGTTGACCTGCCGCTCTCCCAAACATGATGTCCTTCTCCAGGGATTGGTACTTCATAAAAACATGTCCAAGATACATCAGACTCAGCCTAGTCATCCTTGCTTGCAAGAAGCACACTGGTTGTACTTCTTTGAAGACAAATCTGTTGGTTCTTTTGGCCATCCATGGTATATTCAACATTAGTCTCAAGTGCCATAATTCAAAAGCATCAGTTCTTCTCTTGTCTCCTTTATTTAATGTCCAGCTTTCACAAGCTTATGATGCAACAACTGAAAATACCATGGTATAAGTCAGGTGTACCTTCATCTTCAATGTGACATCAATACTTTAACGAGGTCTTTTGCAACAGCTTTCACAATGCAATGTGTCTTGATTTCTTGACTGCTGCTTCCAGGATGTTGATTGTAGAACGAAAGGAAGCAAAATCTTGGACAATCTCAATTTTCTTTCCATTTATCATGAAGTTGCATACTGACCCATTTGTAAGGATTTTTGTTTTGTTGATATTGAGTCGCAATCCATACTGAAGGCTGTGTTCTTTGATCTTCATCAGTAAATATTTCAAATCATCTTCAGTTTTAGCAAGCAGACTTGTATTATCTGCATAACACAGGTTGTTAATGAATCTCCAATCCTGATGCCACGTTCTTCTTCATAATGTCCAGCTTCCTGGATTATTTACTCAGCATAGAGGTTGAAGAGATATGGTAAAAGAAGACAGCCCTGATTCACACCTGTCTTGACTTTAAACCAGGCAGTTTCCTTGTTCTGTTGAAACAACTGCCTCCTGATCCATGTACTGATTCCTCATGAGGAAAAATAAATGCTCTGGTATTCCCATTCTTCACTATGTTATCCATAATTTGTTGTGATCCAGACAGTCAAATGCTTTTGCAGGGTCAGATTAAGGTGGGATATAGAAAGAATATTTAGAGAGGATATGAGAAAAGGAAGAACTCAGAGTGATTTTGAATGAGTGGAAGAAGATACAGAAATTATAGAGAAAATGTAAAGTTGAAATTGTTTTTAAAAGATTGGAATGATTAGTTCATATTTAAAAGCTCATAGGAAGGAATCAGATGAGGAAATTTGAATACAAAAAAGTCAGGGAAAGTCAACCTAGTAAAGTTCCTGTGATGTCAGAGCAGATAGAAGGATTGGCATTAGGGAGCAGGAAATTCAGCTTCTGTATTATAGACTGGGAGGTGGTGTGAGAGGAAGGAGCATCAGGACACAGCCCAACCCAGATCTTGAATTCCAGGATAGACTGTTTTGCCTTCTGTCACTAGGCCTGCTGCCATAGGGAACTTCTTATGAGGTGGCCTTTTTGGTTACTGCCTATTGATGTGCTGTACATGAACACCACTGCCACTTTTTTCTTTCTCTGTCCCTCCTTCCTTCTTCCATCTCCCTCCCTCCTTCCCTTTAGCTCTTTGGTTCTCTTCTTTCTTCAAATCTTTCTTTTTCTCAATTTTCCTCTTTCCAGTTCTCAGACCAGGATTCCCAGGCTTTCCAGCAAACTCCACAATCTCTCCCTGTTGGGTGGTGCAGCTCATTCTGCTGACAGCCTCAGGGGTTGTGATGGCACCCAAGTACCCAACATTCCCCCGAAAAGTCTCAGAAAGGTCCAAGATCATTTTCTGTCTAACAGGGATAAGCCATGCCCCTCCCAAAGGAAAAGACTTTCTGTTCAGACCTATATATTTTAACTAATTTTGACTTTCCCAGTATGCCTACCTTATATCATTGCTGTCATAAGACAAAATATCTAAACTGTGTTCCAGATCACTTTCAGTTTTTGTACAGCTTAATAAACTAATATCACCACTTAATCTGCTCATAAATTACCCTAAAACAAGAAAAAGTGATAAAACTAGCAATTCCATCATTAATAAAGCTTATGGACAGTGAGACCCCAAGACCACAATACACAAAAGCATAAAGCAGTTGAATGAGTGATGATAGCTAGTATGTGATTCACTTCTAACACCTGCATTCAGGTAAATAATGACCTCAGAATTTTCTTGTAAGCCATAGACCAGTATTTCATCCATAGCAGTGGAACCAAAGGGCCGAGTCAAAACATTTTTTCCAAAATACGGGAGAGTCTTTCCTAAACAAAACAACAACAAAAAAGGCAAACTTTCATCCCCTAATATCTAGAGAATCTCTTACTTCTTCAATGATAATAGCTTTGTATAGCAACCAGACTTTAAAGTCCTATGAAGAAAAAAAAAAAAACACCTTAGGATCTGCATTAGTTTTTTTTCAGGCATGACAAAATACCTGAGATGAATCACTTTAAGGAGGAAAAGTTTATCTTGGCTCACAGTTTCAGAGCAAAGATGAACCTTGGCACATTGAGCCCATATCATGGTGGGGAAGTGCCAAGCTGGCTTAGTATACAGGACATTTGAGAATTGTCTTTATTAAGGGAGTTCGATTTTTATTCTTCAGGGCAGTACGAGTCAGGGCAAGATGTTCTTACTCCTACATAATGAATATTGATACAAGAAGAGGAATAATAAGGGGTTCCATCCCTTACTCCACCACCTTGTACTTTCCATTTAAAAAGATAAAACAAATGGCCAAATGCCGGGAGCAGGGAGAGTTTGGGGTCAGCTTTCCCTTTGCTGTGTTCCTGTGTGAATAATAAAGAAGTTGAGGAATAGGTTTCTCTCCAAGAGTTCCTTCTTGCACAATAAACATGTAGGCAAAATCCTTTCTGATCTGTATGAAGCCTCTCTGATTACCCTCAGAGGGAATTCCATGTGGGAATATTTGCAGAATAGTTGATAACTAACTATGCTGTGGTTTGCAGATATGCGGTGCATGTCCAAGAAGGAATATTTAGTCTTTGCACTCTGGGAATTGACTGACCTAATTAGTCTATTCAGACCTTTCATCATGAGAAAACAATTTATTCCTCTCTCAGCCCCACTTATAGCTAATGGAACAAATGAGAAAACAGGAGATTGTGGTAAAGAAGCTGAATGAATCACACTGGGATATAAGCTTCCATGGCCACTTTGGACTAATTAAAGGATAAAGCTGATTTCAAACAGTAGAAATTATGATTAAAGGAGAAGTTAAAAGAAATGCTAATGGTATTTTTGAACATGAATAGTAACCTTCCATAGCGGTTGGGACCAAGCAAAGATCATCCCAGCTCTGCTCATTGCCAAAGGGAAGATTATTTCAGACCTATATGTTACTTGCAGAACCTACTCCTGAAATGCTGTATACTCTTTAAAAGTATAAGCCTCCTTTCTTTAAAAGTATGAAGTGAGCTGGGCAGGGTGGCACAAGCTTGGAATACCAGCACCAGGGAGGCAGGGGAAGGAGGATCGATACATATTTGAGTCTAGCCTGATATACATAGCAAGTTCCAGGCCAGTTAGGGCTACCCAGCAAGACCCTGTCTCAAAAAAAAAAAAAATAAAAAAATAAAAAATAAATGAATAAATAAAATAAAAGTATGAAATATAAAGCTTCTCTCTTCAAAAACAGTAAGACAAACATAGACTCTCTTGTGGCATCCAGAAGCTAGTTGCTTCTTTCATTCCACTCATGCATTCATTCATTTAGCAAATATTGTTTGGGCATGTCCGCAGTGTCTGATGCTGTTCTTCATGAGGAGGATTCAGCACTGAAAGAAGAAGAAAAAAAAAACCTCCCAAACCTCATGGAGCTTTGGGAGAAACAGACAGTAGGTAAGTAAGTAAACAAAATATGTAGTATTTAGATGGTGTTGAGTGATATGAAAAAATTAATGGGGTAAGAGGAGAATAAGGAATAGTGGGAGGGTAGAGATAGGGCAGGCTTGCAGTTTTAAATAGGATGGTTGGAATAGATCTCTTTGAAAAAGTAGTATGTGAGCAAGGACCTGAAGGTCATCAGGAAGCAAGCCATATATACATCTGGAAGAATGAGTATTCCAAGCAGAAGAAAGAGCATATTGGGCAAGTATTAGAAGCAGCAAGAAAACTGATGTGGATGGGATAGAATGAGTAAGGGAAAAATGTAGGGGTTTTGTAGATAAGAGAGGAAATGGGTAGAAATGGGCTTCCAGGTTGAATAGGGGGCTGGGATTTGGCTCAGTTGGTAGAGCGCAGTGCTGCCGTCTCTGAGGTCCCGAGTTCAATTCCCAGCACTGCAAAAATGGGAGAAGGGCCTGGCAATCCACTCCCAAGGCAATCCTGAAACAGTCAGCCATTGAAAACCCTATGAGGGTTGCTATGAGTCGGCTACCGACTCGACGGCATCTAACAACAACAACAACAGGTTGAATAGGGCTCTCTAGGTTATTATAAAGACTCCATTGTATCATAGACCCTGGGGGTATATATAGGAGTAAGTGGAACTTAGGAATTATGTAAGTTTAAAATTAGATTTGTTCAAAGTCTCTAGTCACTGGGCAACCTCAAGCATGCTAGGATGGCTCCTCAAATAATAACCACTTAAATAATAGGTAGTAAGAACTGGTCTGGATGTCTGAAGTCACATATCTCATTCCCAGTCAAAACTACTGGACAGGAATAACCTAATTAACAGAGAATTCAAATGTTTTCCCTAGAGAGAAGCAGCCATGAACTATGAGACTATTTGGAAATAGTATAAAAATGTGTAAAAGAATCATAACAGTACTATAAATATTATGTTAGGAATATATGCATAATTGTTGTTGTTGTTGTTAGGTGCCGTCGAGTCGGTATCTGACTCATAGCGACCCTCTGTACAACAGGAGAAATACTATTGTCAGTGCTTCTCTGCTGTTCGTAGGGTTTTCAATGGCAGATTGATTTTTGGAAGGGGGTTGCCCATCCAGGTACTAACCAGGCCCGACCCTGCTTAGCTTCCGAGATTTGACAGGATCGGATGCCACAGGGCTACGCTGCAGGCCATATGCATAATTAGTATTTTATATATTTGAGGAAATATGATATATTAGAGTGATGATCTTATAACTTCAATTTCAACTGAATAATTGACTTGGTGATATTAGTAAGATTATATACAGTACTATAATATTAAAGGGACTCAAGTTTCACCACACTCATAAAGTTAATTTGATTTTTTTGAATCAGTTTAGTGTTTTGGAAGAATTTGTCAGTTGGACATTTTAACTTAGATGTAAATGTGGTTGTTGTTAGGTGCTGTCGAGTCGTGTCTGACTCATAGTGACCCTCATAGGGTTTTCAATGGCTTATTATTTTGGGATTGCCTTGGGAGTGGGTTGCCACATCCTTCTCCCATTTTTGTGGTGCTGGGAATTGAACTTAGGACCTCAGAGACTGCAGAGCAGCGCTCTACCAACTGAGCTAAATCCCAGCCCCTAGATGTAAAAAGAATATATTAAATTTATAAACAATGTTTGCAAAATTGAAAGGTGCTTAGGTTACCAAGTTTCTAAGTAGGAATCAACCAACATTATTCAAAGCACTTTAACATGTGGTTATTAACTAGTGGCTTGATTTTTACTAACAATAAGAAGCTGAACATAAAAGCCCAGGAAAGCATTAGCCTTCAGCATCTGTAACCTTATTATAAAAGGTTATTAAGAAAAAATCCTGAATAGCCTTTTATGTACACAAAACTGAAAACCTATCCTTAGCTGTACCTAATGCTCAAATTCATCAGTAGCCATTTCATCGGAACTCCATTTTCTTTCTGGCTTCTTTTCATTACCTTTGTTTGCGTTCACACCTTCAGTTGCAGCATATGTATTTAATGAAATTACTATTTAAAAAAAATATTTTGTGTAGAATCCTGACAGTTCTGTGGTGTGCCTGGAAGGGAACATGCAGCAGTGTTCATGATTTTGCTCCTTCCCGGTTGGTGGACTTTCTTTTGTTGATAATTTCTCTTCTGGGATACTGCAATATAGCCCAGGCAGAATTAATTCACAAGATTACAAGTACTGCACATCTCTTTTAAAGCAACTACTCTTTCATTATGCATCCTATTTCCTAAAATTTATCATTTTATAGCCAAAACTGTACCTTGAATGATAAAGAACAGCGTACTCCAACTTGTGTCAGGCTAATGAGATGGCAATTAAAGGGTAATATTTATTCACCTGTATTGTTGTAGATAACTGTGTTGTTCCATTGGAAGTGGGGAGCCATTCTTTAAAAATCTTGAAAATTATACACTAACCCACACCTTGATTTCTGGTGCATTTTAAAGCAAAGCTACTACATGTGATGAATCACTTATTTTGTATACATGTGTTTTATGAATTTCATAGCCATGGTTGAGTCACATTGCCAAGCTTTTAGGATCTAGTTTTAAGAACAACAGACCTCCAGAAATTTTTGTTTGGTTGTTTAGACATGTTTATTTCTCCCCAAATGTATTAAGAGAAGGATTATAAAAGCTATGAAGATGAGGATAAATACTGCTTAAGATTTATAAATTTAACTTTCATATTTATCCTCTTATAGTTTACTATGTTGTTGTTGTTGTTGTTGTTGTTAGGTGCCGTGGAGTCGGTATCCAACTCATATTGACCCTCTGTACAACAGGGAAACACCATTGTCAGTGCTTCTCTGCTGTTAATAGGGTTTTCAATGGCAGATTGATTTTTGGGAGGGGATTGCCAGGACCTTCTCCCAAGCCTACAGCTTCTGGTGTTCCCAGGCGGTCTCCCATCCAGTTACTAACCAGGCCCGACCCTGCTTAGCTTCTGAGATCTGACGGGATCGGATGCCACAGGGCTACAGCTGCAGGCATAGTTTACTATAGGTCTATATATAATTAATCACTTCATGATTTTTGACATGTTTTAGATTTTATGACTTTTCTGGGTTTGCATGTTTGTGGTTTTTTTTTTTTTTTTTTTTTTTTTTTTTGTAACACAAGCATATATTTTTGCTGCTATTTTGTGGGGGAGTGGTGGAGGAGGCAGAAAATAGAGAAAGTTCTACCTCAGTCTATGTCAGTGAAACAAACTTCAGGGGAAATATGTGTATAGAAACTGTCAAATATTGTCAAGAACTTGTGAGAGGGTTATTTGAAGAAAAAAAGTGTTTGCTAAAATAGAACACTTTTTGTAATTGAATACAGAAGTTTTGACTTTTCTTAAGTTTTGACCTAGGTTTTTAAAGGAGGGATTCCTAGTTCCATTGACATTTTCTTCTGGGGAAAGGGCATTTCTTCTATTTAAAGCCCCCAGCTTCCTCCTTTCATAGCCCACTGAGGGTTGGTCTTTCTTTTGTACTGTCATGGAAACCTGTGCCTACTTTTGTGAGGACACATCATAAGATATCGGGTTTGAATATTTATTTACAGTTCTTCTTCATTAGACTGGAGGCTCTCTAAATGTCAGATCTATTATAAAATATTACAGGATAAGAATTATGTGATTCAGGGTATAAATGTCATGTGATAATTAACTGTTACTATACATATATTCAAGAAATCCGTACCAGTAATACTGAACTTGCTTAACAAGCAATATTTTTCTCTTGACTGTTAAAACACACTTAAAATTGGCACCTGTGTTAACATCTCAAAACTTAGCAGTCACACAAAAACTTTGTTGTTATTATACAAAATGTTTGATCATCAGGAGCCCATATTATAGATACTTAGATGCTAATTTCACGTTATTATCCTTTGAACTACCTATGCTTTATCTAACATTTACATATGTGATGCTCCTTCCTACATATTAGCACACAGTTTAGTGCTGGGAGGCAGGGAGAAAATAGGTTTTGCAATCAAGTTTGTTGAGGCTCCTTATAGTCAAGAGGAAATAAATCTTCAGGGTACCAGACAATGTAGGAGACTGAGGGCTTTCTGGAAACACGTCTGGGGGCCTCCTTTAACTTAGGACAAATAGGATCATTCATCCTTCTTTAACTGCTCTAATTGTGTCATCTACTATGATTCTCATAACTAAAATAGCTCAGTGGGAAAAGAGGGGGTGGTAACAAAGGCAATGGAAGTGACACAAAAAGGAGAGATTGTAGCAGGGGAAGAGTATCCTGGGTTAGGTGAGAGTGGAGGACAGATAAGGAAAACAAGTATAGCTGTCTAACTATATGAATTAGCCTCAACATTCTCTTTATGCATGAATGGGCTCCTGTAATGACCTCAAGCCCTTCACCTTCATGCTCTCACACTGCTCCCAGGTTACTGAGATTAGTGTGGAGTGAGGTTGATGGTAGGGAATTTGTGTCAGGGAGTATGTCAAAGTCGGATGCTTGTGACTGGGATTTTTTGTTTGCTTTGTTAAATTCATCTTTTTTTCCTTTTTTAGGTATAGTTAAATATTGGATTCATGCTCTTATAATAATATAGTTTATACACTATTCTCACTTTTTATTCTCCAATTCACAATATTTCTAATTCTTTAATCTGAGTCTTACAAAAAGATTCAAGACTTTTTTCCCTTAGCCACTACTGGCATATTGCATTTGGTGGCCTATTTTGACTTATCAAATAATACCATAATGAAAATCTAATATGAGGGATGTTTAGCATTTCTAACATTCACCATTTTCAGTGCCACAATACTTTAATTTTCATTAAGAGCTTTTCACTAGACCTTATTTTAGTCTCATCCTAAATTCATTGGAATTTGAAGCAAGAATGCTAGTTGGGTCAACTAGGATAGGAGCTGCTTAGAAAATTGTTAGATCCAAAATGTGATAACATGTTTATGACACACATAGTGGCTGAACTAAGAAAAAGTCAATTAATTAGACTTATATAGGTCTGTTTATTTTCTGTTGTGATCTGTGAAGTCTGGTTTCCCTGGACAGCTTGGGAAAGGGGAGTGAGGGCAGAGGAGGAGAAGACGTGGGCTAGATTTTGTGTGTGCTATTCATTACTACAGGTACCTGGACTCCTCATTTTGTGTTCATATTAATTTATCTTGAATAAAGTACCTCATAGCTTAAAAATTAAAACCCCTGATATAAATGACTGGAGTTGGCTGAATAATAATGTATTGAATTCATTTATTTAGGCTGTGCAATAAACTGTTGTTGCACTCTGACTAAAGGAACAAAATTGGATACATTTTTCTTTATAGATTAGATTTTATTCGGAATATTTGGGGACCATGCTTCCTTTTCAAAATGTTCATATAATGTGTACAACTAGATTTATAGTTGCAGCACTTAAAAGAGCTTTGTTTCTAGATCCCTTTGGCTCTGATTTGAATATACTATATCAAGGTCTCTGTAGATGTCTTAATCCCTATGTCTGTTGGAATATTTTCAATTGCAAGTGGTAAAAAAACAAATGAATCTTGAATGGTCTATGGTGAGCATACCCAAAGTGCAGCCCATGAGCTTCATGTAGCCCAAGACAAATAGTAATGTGGCCCCACAAAATCTTTTAACATCATGGATTTTTTGGTGTTTATTTTCTTCATGATCCCTTTTATTGTGTATATGCACTAACTATATTATGTAATTTATGTGTGGCCCAAGACAATTCCTATTTAGCTGATGGTGCCCAGGGAAGCCAAAAGGTTGGATACCCCTAGAGTAGGGGATCCTAAAAATCCCAAAGATAAAGTTGTTTTGCTATGAGTTCAGGGCCTCAAATGGATGTCATTGCTTCATTTTTTTTATCAGTTGGCCTCATTCTCAGGCAAGTTTATGTCAAATAGTTGAGAGAAGGTTTTTAGAGAATCAGATTCACATCAGTCCTTTTTAATAACTCTGGTATAAAATACTTTTCCAAAATTAAAAAGAAATATCAAGTTCTAATTCATATTCACCCTAAAGTTGAATATCCCTGATGCAGCAAGACTGACAATATGTAATTATATGTGCAATCCCAGGAGGTTAGGG
Organism: Pedetes capensis; assembly: GCA_007922755.1. NCBI lineage: Eukaryota > Metazoa > Chordata > Mammalia > Rodentia > Pedetidae > Pedetes > Pedetes capensis. Next base: position 27,411 of record VMDO01007742.1, on the reverse strand, counting down.
TGTGGTCAGCCCCATCCAAACCACAAGGACTTGGAGTGGATAAAGAATGGTTTACCCAAGGAAAAATCGGAATCTGGTTGACAGAAGGGAAAATAGATGCAGCATGTCAAGTATAACAAATGTCCATTTCCGTTTCTCATGACTTTAGTTCAAATAACTACGTTTGCAGTTAGCATTCATACTCTGAGTCAGTAACTTGTTTTTTCTGTTCAGAGGTCTTAAAAACAAGTAAAAATAAAATGTTACATTAAAACAACCAAGTCAAAATATCGAAAGGTGAACTGGGCTGTCAGAAAAATATCAGTCATAATTTGATATTCTCTCTCTCATTTTTTCTTTTTTGTTTTTCCTCCTGGTAAAACCTGAAAGGCATATATCTGATTGTTGGGGAAGTAAGATAGGCTGATTGGGAAGAAATCATTGATATTACAAAGTCACCCCAAATCTCTTTTCAGTCTTGCTTTTATAAGCATAGAAAGAATGTAAAAATAATTCTTCCTCAACAGAGATTTTCTCTCTTCTATTTCAGCCTCCTCTTCTTTGTTGCCGTTCTTAATCCCACCAAAGACCATGGCCACTAGATACCACTGGAATCAAGAAAATTAAGGAATCTTGCTTAGAGGTAGAAATGGTGAACAGGCATCTTGGCCGTGGGATAATCTACATAGCACAGAGTAAAGGTGTTTTATGTCCCTTTGGAGTTTTTTTATTTGTTTGTTTTTGGTGCTAGGGAATGAACCAACTTGCACATGCTAGGCAAGCACTCTACTACTGAGCTATACCCTGAGCCTTTTGGAAAAAAGCAGATCCCCAAAGAGCAACAGGGCAAGGCTATGATCTCATGGTAACTTGTTCAGGCTTTTCCATTATTTGTAGTATAACTATTCCTATAAATTAAACATTGGTATTTTAAAACCATTATTTTATAATTTTTTTGAGAACCCCTCCCCCCCAAATTATGAATGACTTTCTTCTCTGGGTCCAATTCAAAGTTTTTTTGTTGTTAGGTGTCACCCAGTCAGTATCCAACTCATAGCAACCCTACATACAACAGGCAAAACACTATTATCAGTGCTTCTCTACAGTTCATAGAGTTTTCAATGGTGGATTGATTTTTGGGAGTGGGTTGCTGGGTCCGTCTCCCAAGCCTACAGTATCTGGTGTTCCCTGATGGTCTCCCATCCAAGTGCTAACCAGGCCTGACCCTGTTTAGCTTCTGAGATCTGACAGGATCAGATGCCATAGGGATACGGCTGCAGGCTCAACTCAAAGTAAATATTATTAGTTGCTATGCAATGGAAATTTCTGGATACCAAGAGAGAAAAACAAATCAAATAGTTACAATTAAATTCTCTATTTGGTTCTTTTATCTCTGATGATGGGAAAGCCAGTGTTGAAGGGCTACTATGCCTTGAGCTGGTATTTTGGCCCATGCTGGGGCACATTAACAAGAAGAACTAACTGAAGAGCATGGTCTTTAGTTTAGTCTCTGCAAGAAACCCCTGGGGCATCTACTATAGTCATTGAAGTGGAGAAGGGTGTCTTTGCTCTTTTCACATGATATTCTACACCCAGGAGAGCAAATGTGTTAACAGAGGATGAAAACCACCAGGACCTCTGTAAGAATAATTTCAAGAGTCTTTGTGTAGACAAGGGCACAGTCTTAGACCCTTTGGCAAATGGATATGCTTTTCTTTAGATTGTTTTAAGAAGACACAATTATATGAGAAATGATAAAATCTCTAAACAAAGAAATGGAACTTTCATATGTTACAAAATGGGGCCATCCTATAGACATGTAATGTATGAAATTTTAATTTTTCAAGGCTCCACAATTTTAAAAGAAGGAAAAAGAAATGAACTGATGTTATTAGTATATTTTAACTAATATACAAAAATCATTTGATTTCATCATGTAATAAATATAAAACTTATTAATGATTTTCCCCTGTACTAAATCTTCAAAATATGGTATGTATTTTATACTTACAGCCAACCTCAATTTGAATGGGGCAACATTCAAGGGTTCAATAGCCATACATTGCTAGTAGCAGTTGTTAGTCTTAGCTTAGTTATAGTCTCCTAGAAGCAAATATATAGCTACTCTTACATCTAAATATACAGTAATTTTTAGCATGTCTTGCTTAGGAACAATGGTCATAAATTATTATTCTGTTTTCAAAGCACATCATTAAATGTCACATTGGTAGGATGCTAGACCTTCAAAGTTGGTGTGTGTTTGTATGTGATTGTATAGATTTTTACTTTATATATCCCATTATATCTTCCTGTACTTCTTAAACACTGTTTTTGTCTTATTTGATTAGGTCTTTATACAAGCTTGATATAAGAACCATTTGCATATTTTCTTTTCTAAAATCAGACAATCTAACTGATTTGAGCAAATTTTTTTAAAAAATGGACTCTGTTTGCTTTTAGACCTGTGCTCTTGTTTTCCTAAGTATTGTTGAAAAAACTGCGAAGAGAGAATAGAAAGAGCATGTCTAGTCCTAGCCCAGAATCATTTTGTGTTTTAAACTCATGGCTGATGAGCTATGATTAGTTAGTCAGAATGTAAGCTGTATAAAACTGAGTGATTGTTCCTCAATCAGAAAGTTTATTAGACTCCTTGTTAATTTGGTCATTCTCCTTCTTTTTATACATTTCCTTCCTGATAAATATTTTCATTGTGAGCATTACAAAATCAATTTGATATATTTACATTTTTTATAAAATCTAATTTTTGCTAAAACCTAATCTCTAAGATAAAAATATTTAGATAGTGTATTGCAGTATAAAAATTAAGTGACTGTCTTTTTACTAAATCTCAGTTTATACCAGAGTAACCATTTAACAAGATCAAAATAGACATTAAAAATGGTTTTAAATGAAAATATCAATTACCTTTGCTACAATTATTTTAACTTTTGGAAATGTGTGACAAGATTTTTTGTGATTTATCATTCCAATGTTATATTGGGCATATATATATATATATATATATATATATATATATATACACACACATATATATGTATATATGTGTGTGTGTGTGTGTGTGTGTGTGTGTATGTATCAACATTGTGGTTGATACCTGTCTTTGGTAGCTTTCTGTGTTCATTTTCTGTTGCTGCATAACAAGTTACCACCAGCTTAGTGGCTTTAAACTAAGCTTATTATCTTAGAGTTCAGTTAGAAGTCTGGACAGTATGTAACTGAGTTCTCTGTTCAAGGTCTTGCAAGGCTAAAATTAAGGTCTCAGCTGAGGCTTAGTCTTCTCTTTCAAGCTTGTGTAGTCATTGGAAAAATTCGTTTCCTTCCAGCTGTCAAAATTATGGACCCCATGTCTTCAACACCTGCAGGAAAATCCACTTGTCCTTCTAATCTCCTTTCAAAAATGTCACATTGTGTTTTAAGATTTCATCTGGTTAGTCAAGCCCACCAAAGATAATCACTGCTTTGATTAACTGAAAGTAAACTATTTAAGTTTCTTAATTATATCCCCTTTAGCCTATAACTAATCATAGATATTATAGTAGGAAGTAGAGATGGGGAGATATCGTAGAAATCTGCCTACCAAATTTCCCATATGTTCTGAACACCCTGGCTTCATTTTGTTAGTTCTCCACATTGTGCATTCCATCTTCCCATGGTAGTCAGAACAAAACAAAACAAAACATATCAAAATAAAAAACAAAACTGCATCCTCAGAGTCACTGTGGTAAAGCTGCAGGAACATGATCTTGGTTTTTTTAATCAGAGGCTGAAATGGGACTTAACTTTGAGGATGAATTGTAGAAGAAACAGGTTGGGGATAGTGATTCACTTTGCTGATGTGCCTTTGGTAGTGGCCATGGTAACTTCCTGCTCAGGCCAGTTCTTTGGTCTAGTTCCGGGAATTGTCCCAGGAGGTATGTCCTGAGCTTGTGTCTTCAGCCTATCTTCCCAGCAATTCTTTGTGCTGATATTTTTCAGCAAATTCATTTTATACCTAAACTAGCTGCAATAGATTGTGGTACTTACAAAATAGCTCAAACTATTACAACTTCTAATATTCCTACATATACTTTACGACTTTGGAAGAAATGTCTTTCTAATAAAGGTAAAATTTAATGAAAGTTTTTCCCTGCTAAAGAAAAAATATGATTTACTTAAAAAGTATTTGATGTCTATTATTTCTTTATTACCTTTTATTTACATTTTCTGGAGCATGGTTAGTTATAATATATTTGTAAGTTAGTATAACACCAAATGACTATTACATATATGCCTTAAATATCATTTTGATTTCCCTGTATTTCATGTCATCTCCCTTCTCTCAATCATACTGGTGCCATTAAGAGAGAAAACTAAATCATCATTACTGAATTTTGTGATACCTGCTCTTGCTACTAAGCTTGAAATATTTTAAAAATTGTAACCGACTCATTTCCTTTGAAATATTCTTCCCGTTAAAGTATTTTCCTTTTTAAAATTACTAACAACAAGCTAATTATTCTTGCTGAATTATTCATAATTTTCTTTGTAATTTTCAAAAGCCTAAACAAGTTACATTTTTACTACACTCATTGTTTTTCTCTTCAGGTGTATGGCACATGACTTATTACATTCTTATTTCCAGGAGAAAAGAGTGCCTTTTTAATGTAGGTTATAAACAAACTTTGATTAAGCAAAAATGTTGTATTTTCTTCTATGTACTTTTAACCTGATTAATTTTACTCTTTTTTATTTTGCTTGTACCATAACTAAAATTTTAATGTGGTGTAGGACCAAATTTATGGAAAGTAACTTATCCCTAATGGTATATCTTGTCTTTGAATGCATCAGCACATGCACACACACAACCACACACTCTACATGTTCATCATCATTTTGCACCTGATGTAATTTCAGTTTATTTCTCAATATTGAAATCATTTAATAGATGGTAAAGATTTTTGCAAATTGGCTTCAGTATTAGGTGAATACTGATTTACAGTTATCTTTTGTCCAGCTGCATTGCCTCTTTCTTCATATCCTGAAACTCAATTTTCGATTTATACCCAGATTTGCATCCTAGTGTGGCTGCCAACCAGCCAAGTGGTCGTATCCATGGTGGTTAACATTTTGCCTTTCAGTTTTCTCATCTGAAAAGTGAGGTAACAGATTCTATGACTCCAAAGTTTGCCTTTAAGTGGTCATTATTTATCCAAAGTATTAATAGTAGTAGTATTGAAAACATCATTCTCATGGTATCATTTATTATCATTAGTGTTATGCTAGTAGTTTCTACTTTAGAGTTTTTAATAACCTACTATTTTTTTCTTCTGTTCCATTTTACATTCTGGAAACATTTCAGGATGTGTGTGTATTTCTTAGTAATTTTGGGGGGCTCTATGTGGAAGAAATCATTGAGGAAGTCTTAGGGTCAAGACAGCTGTTTAAGGAAATTAATATATTTAAAAAGTGATCAATTTCTTTGAACAAAATACTAGAAATCTCACAGAATTTATACTGTTTTTAAACCAATGCCAGCCTCTAGAAACCCATACAAACAAGAATGAATTCCAGGAATAAAGAGAGAAAATTGTTTTACCTAAATGTCCCATTGGTTGAACATTTCCATTTCTAAAAATCTTTTTTTTTCATTTTTTTCTTTTATTTATTGCTTTTATTTATTTATTTATTTATTTATTTATTTATTGCTGTACTGAGGGTTGAACCCAGGGCCTTACACTTGCATGCTTTGCAAGTGCTGTACCACTGAGCTGCAGGCCCATTTTTTTACTTTTTGAGACAGAGTCTCCCTAAATTATGCGGACTGCCTCTGGTCTCAAACTTGCAATCCTCCTGCCTCCACCTCCTGAGTCACTGGGATTACAGGCGTGTGCCACTGTGCCAGGCTCCAAAAATCATTTTTTTGGATACTTTACCAAGTGCCAAATAGTATTTTAAATTTCAAATTCCAAATTGCCACTGGGATATTTCATGGACAAGGCTAAATATCAGTATTTCTGAACTATAAAAAGGCAACTATTCATAAGCTGCCTAAAACTTTAAACATCCACAATCATTTATTAGATGGTATCAATTAGGGTAATTGGTGGTAAGCAAAAACTCTAATACTAGTTAAACTAGTAAAAGGAATTTATTGGAAAAATAAAATAGCTGAGAGAACTGGAAGAGATGCTGTAAGAGCCAGACTGAAGAAACAACAGGAAACAGAATAGCTCAGTGCATCTAGGTATAGAAACCTTAGGAGTTAAAAAATTTATTAAGAATAAATCAGTTGTAAACATTCCATTTGTGCAAATAAACAGATATTCACTGGACACTTGTACCTATCCCTTCTTTTTTGTCCCACTATTGGAATTTAGGAAATGAAAATACTTCATTTCTTAATCTCCTAGTTAGGAGTGTCTATGGGCACAGATAATGCCCTGGGCAGAATTTGCCAACTTTATGTTTTCTACCTTCTATCTGGGGCTGGGATTTAGCTCAGTTGGTAGAGTATCACTCTGCAGTCTCTGAGGTCCTGAGTTCAATTCCCAGCACCACAAAAATAGGAGAAGGATATGGCAATCCACTCCTGAGGCAATCCTGAAACAATCAGGCATTGAAAACCCTATAAAGGTTGCTATGAGTCAGACATGACTCAATGGCACCTAACAACAACAACCTTCTATCTGTTTGGGAGATGGAAGAGATAGCTGAAGCATCTATAGCCTTGTACAACAATGAAGTACAAAAAAATAGAAGGGGCTTGGCCCTCTGATCACATCAGTGAGCTAATGTACTTTGTTTTTGTCCACTATCCTCAGACTTCTTATTTTGGATTGAAAATCCCTTATTCAATTAAGCTTCTGAGTTGTGATTTTTGGTTCCTGTAACTAGAAACAGTTTTATCTGAGAGTCATTCAGGGTTTATTTTCTGATTGACTTAACCTAGGTTATAAGTATAGATCTTAACCAACAGAGTCCTGGGCAATGTTTTTAGCAGTCTCATGGTAACAGAAACTGCCAGATGATCTTCTTGCCCATTTCCTGTTTTTCTAGGTGTGTCTGGATCACATTTCCAATCTCTGTGCTCATTAGTCAATGCTGACATCTAGTCCTTAGAATATGGGTAGGATATGACTTTTATTTAAAAAACTCCTTATATATTCACACTCTTTTTTGTTTGCAGCTAAATAGATTGAAGAATATTCCTAGATGATATTGGCAGTTGTGTGTTATATGTGGCAAAGGCACAAATGCAAGGAACCTGGGTTTCTGAATTCTCTGAATCTCATGAAAGGGAACAGCCAAATAAATACTCACTGGACCATCTTATGAACAAGAAATAACTTTTTTATTTTTTGAGGCAACTGAAATTCTGGGCATTATATATTATAGCAACAGACATTACCTTAATTCAGTAAACTTAAATAAATGTTCAGCAGGCAAGAACAATAGCCACCTGCTATAGCCATCAATATAAAGCTCTGCTGAATACATAGATATCTATATATCCATATACTGACCATTTATGGGGGCTGGGATGTCTGAGTAATAGCTTCCTCAAGATATCCATGTTTTACTCTGTAAACCTACTAATATAGCACCTTTCATGGCAAAGAGGAATTAAGGCTGCTAATCAGGTCTTAAAATGAGAGATTATCTTGGATTATCCAGGTAATATGTGATTATAAAGGGACTTAAAAATGGAAAGGGGAGGCAAAAAAGATTAGAGTGATGCAATGTGAGGAGGATTCCCCTCATCTTTGCTTGTATTAATGATAGAAAGAAGGGCCACAAGCTAAGGAACTTGTATGACCTCTAGAAGTTGGTAAAGGCGAAGAAGTAAATCCTACTCAGCCTACTGAAAAGGTTGTAGCCCCATTGATGTCTTGATTTTAGTTGATGCTTTGACTTTAGTTAACACCTTAATTTTAACAGATGAGACCTATCCAACTTCTGACTAATGGAATAGAAGATAATAAGGTTGTATTGATTTAAGCCATTATGTTTGTTATAATTTGCTGCAGGAGCAATAGGAAACAAATGCAGGGATTTATGTATTAGACAATTTATTTTAGTTACTGGGAAGATAGCAATGAAAAAAGGCATGTTTCTTTTCTTAAGGGGAGAGAATAAAGAAAATAAACAAGTTCAAATTGCACTCAATTGAAGAGTGGAGGTGTGGGGGAAATTATGAGAAATAAGGAAAACAGGGATAGCAAAAGTCTTTTCAGGAGGAACAGTGGCCTATGTAATATCCCAAAAGTGGTGGTAAACTTTAAAAGTACTGGAAACTGCCCCTCATTCTAATTGACAGGAAGACAGAATTTGAGACCAGATGACACTTGAGAATTGAGGAGAGAGAAAATCATTAGGGTCTGGTCCATCTACCAGGAGCTTATACATTCTACAAATAACAATGGGAAATCATTCAAGGGTAAGAACATGAAAAGACATGACCAAAATCCATTTTAGAAGGAATCTGTGGTTTCATTGTGAAGAATATATTACAAGAGGGATGGATCTGGATGTAAGAAAGTAAATCCAGAAGTTGCCACAGGACCTTGGACAAGGGATAACAGAGTGTGGTATAACACAGCTACTGTAATGATGGAGAGTGTGTGGGTTTCAGAAATAGAAATGGGAGCATCTACAGATTGGGTTAGAGGCTCTGATGTGGTCACCAGTGTGAATGGTGATGCAGTTGACTGAACTGGGAATTTAGGAAGAGAAGGAGGTAGATCTAAGGAGGAAAGGAAAGCAGAGAGGTGCTGTGTGCATTGCTTACTTCATCCTCATCACTATCATCATCATACTTATTGTATCAACACCAACAATGACAGCTCCAATTTAAACTATGTTACAATTCATGTATCTGTGTGGCCACTGTCAGGAAGCATCACAAGGGGGAAAAGACATCATCATCTTAGTCACCACAACTAGTTCCTTAACACAACATTACAGGTTCTCTTTTATACCCAAGCACAACCAAAACTCTCTGAGAGTTGCCTCCTGGCCAGCTGGGGCTGAAATTGCTCCTGATACTCAGGAAGGCAAGGAAGTGTTTCTGACTCTTAGTAGGAAGTAGAAGGTCAGCCTAAGGTCATAAATTAGTAAACTTGAAACAGATTACTTGAAAAGGGTACTGACAGAGTACATTTAAAAAAGACTAGTCTACATATATGGCTGGGATTTAGCTCAGTTGGTAGAACACTGCTCTGCAGTCTCTGAGGTCCCAAGTTCAAGTCCCAGCACAGCAAAAATGGGAGAAGGACGTGGCAATCCATACCTGAGGCAATCCTGAAACAATCAGCCATTGAAAACCCTATGAGGGTCTCTATGAGTTGGATATGATTCAATGGCACCTAACAACAACAACAACAGCAAATCTACATATCAAGTAAAACATGAAGAAAATGTTGTGTTAATTTTAACATCCTTAACTACTGAAAAGTAATGTCTTATATAGACAGGCTGAATTTTCTCATTAATTTCTAGTGTCTATGACAATTCCTGCAACCTGGTCAGTGCTCAGGCAATATTTATTTTTATATGTGCTGTGGACTGTTTTAAGAACAAATTCTTACATCCCCATTCAGAGAGTTGAATTACCCTGACTTAAGTATAGGAGGAAATTGGGAGAAAATTGGCAAAAAAAACCCAAACTGGGAAAACAGCTTTTGAAGATCTGGTTTGTAAATTAGAAATCTAGGGAAAATGAACTTGAACTTCCTGCAACTGATTGGACATTTGTACAAAACCCTTCACAAATCCCCCAAACCTGATTGGACAATTGGTCTCAAAGCTGATTGGTTCAGGCCATTCTGTGAGTGAGCTATATAAAGAGATGCACTGCAGCAGCTTGCTCTCTCTCGCCCAGACTACTGGTGAGGAAAGATTTCTCTTTTGCCTGGACCATTGACAAGGAAACAACTCTCTCACCTGGACCACTGATGAGGAAACAGCTCTCTCTCGCCCGGACCACAGATGAAGCAAGATCTCTCAGGTGTGCCTGGACTATCAGCTGTCTAACCACTGAGGAAGCAAGAACTCTCTCCTTGTGACCACCGAGACCACCAACATGGAAGCATCTGCCCTTGAGGCAGTATAAGAGCTGCTAGCACTTAAAGCTGTACACTTTGGGTTTCTCTCCACCCTGATAAGGGCAGAGAAATAAAGAGCTGTGTTTGTCCCCACAAGGCAAAAGCGCCGGAGGGCTTTTCTTTTTTTCCGTCTCTGCCAGCATTCCTGAGGGCCACAGGAGTCTGTGCCACTCACCCGAGGTTGAGGTTCTCCAGTGAATTGTGTTTAGTAGCTGTGTGTGTGGTGAACATCCTGGCTGGACCAGGAGGTACGTGCCCCACAACTTAAGGATGAGAAAAGAGGCTGAGAAGTCCCAGGATTCAAACTCAAACATGTCTGACTACAAAGCCTGTTATTTTTATCATTCTATTATACTGCATTTGGGAGAAGGATGTGGTAACCCACTCCCAAGGCAATCCCGATACAATCTGCCATTGAAAACCCTATGAGGGTCGCTATGAGTCGGACACGACTCAACGGCACCTAACAACAACAACAACATTATACTGCATTTATACCACATGCAGAGCATTCACCTTGATATTATCCAGCAGATAATTGAAAACATAGGTCTGAAGTTCAGAGGAAAATCTTGCCTGCAGATCCCCACTTCACAATCTTTGGCACTTAAATGGCAATGGACAGTAAGAGAGTAGAATAATGTCATGTGGGCAGTGATTTTCAAACCTTTGACAACATTTGAGGAATATATATATTTACAGTGACCTACTCCACACACACACACACACACAGACACTTGCATATGTGTATGTTCTTGTAATACTACCTATCCTTATTAAATGTGATTTATTCTATTGTTTCCAATTTTATTTTTGTGTGTGTAATTATATTTCATTTAAAACTGCTATTTATGGCCCATTAGATTGATTGATTGATCACAAAATGGATTGTCCTCTGCAGTTTAAATATCAATGTCTTTAGTAATGTATTGCAAAGAAGCTGCCAACTGGTGATCCACTGACCATTTCTGGCACAGAGATGAATTCTCTTTGGGAGGCTATTTCTAGTATGCAGATGTGGTGTGCCTGAGCAAAATTTTAGGTATCAAAGATTTCAATAAAAGTCAGTTTTCATAACCTTTGAGGTATGGAAAATTTTGCTAGTTGTCATATTACCTATTGGCAGGCATTGACTGGAGCTCAGAAACAGCTCCTCTCTACTTCTCAATGAACTCAGGAGTGTTTTATCTCCCTGACACTGAATATTAGCTGCCATTTGTGATCAGGCATATATTTGTTTGTGTTTATTTCCTTAAATGAAAAGGTGATTCTTACTGTATAGATGGGAACTCTAAAGAGTAAGAGAGGCACATGATTTTTCTGTCATACCACCTGCTTCATTCACTGATATTATTTACAGTTCCCTTGTTTATGAACTACAGTATACAGTGTTAAAGGCAGAGGGCCAAAGAAGGAAGCCTGGGCAATCTCATAACAGAAGAAAGGAAAATGGATACCAGAAATATACTAAGAAAAAGTAATCAGAGAATTTGAAGCAAACCCATTAAGAATAGGATATTAAAGACACCAAGGGTCAAGAACATCCATTATAGACTGTTAGAATAGTTTTAAAGTCAAAGGCGTTTGTGGATTTAGCTGGCAAAAACTGCCAAAGAAGATTTGGTTCTCTTTAGGTGATTCACTTCAGTGTCTGATCCCCACTGTCAGGAAGAAACATAAGGGATTTCAGAGATAAAGACCTGTGCTAATATACTAGTTTACAGAAGAAGGATATGGAGTTCAGTATCCAGATATTATTTTGGCAATGGCATTTTTTAGATTGAATGGGAAGGTAGTTTGTGCACCTGGTCTTCAAACTGGAATAGGGTTTGGGAGACAGAGGTGGTAGTGGAAACCCTTGTCTCAGTGTGGATTAGAACTGAAAAGTCTATCATAATTTTAACCAGCCACTGGAGTATTACAGATTACCTCTCACTTCAGTGTCTTGGAGCCTGGCATTATTACTGAGGTCAGATGTGGTATGACAATATTCTTATTAGTACTTGGGTCTGTCCAAGTGTTGCCAAGTCATGGCAAAATATTGATTTAGATATATGTCTTAGTCTGTTGCAGCTACTATAAAAAATTACCAGACTGGGGGCCTTATAAACAACAGAAATTTATCTCTTAGTTTTGGAGACTAGGAAGTCTATGATCAAGGCACAAATAGGTTTAGTGAAGACTTGTTTTCCAGATCATAGATGACTTTCTCATTGTGTCCTCGTGACCACCGAGACCACCAACAAGGAAGCATCTGCCCTTGAGGCAGTATAAGAGCTGCTAGCAGTTAAAGCTGTACATTTTGGGTACAACTTTACCCAAGATACCCGAGATAGAAGGGACAAAGGATCACTCTTGGGCCTTTTTTACAAAGTTACTAATCTCTTTCATAGGGGCTCCATCCTCATGATCTACTCACCTCCAAAAGACCATCTCCTAATTCCATCACTTGGGGTATTAGAATTTCAACAGATGAATTTTAAGGTGGTGAGGAAAAACAACAAACAACAATGTAAAAGGTGTGGGCTGGAGTTTAGCTCAATTGGTGCAGTGCTATTCTGTGCTCTTTAAGGCCCTGGGGTTGATCCCCAGCATGACAAAAATGGGAGAAGGATGTGGCAATCCACTCCCAAAGCAATCCAGAAAAACAATCAGCCATTGAAAATCCTATGAACAGCAGAGAAGCACTGGCATAATGCCAGGCATAGCACAGTGTGCATAGGGTCTCCATAAGTCAAACTCAACTTGATGGCACCTAACAACAACAACAATATAAAAAGTGGGCTGGAGTTTAGTTTGCTTGGTAGAGCACCACTCTGTGGTCTCTGAGGCCCTGGGTTCTATCCCTAGCACCACAAAAACAGGAGAATGATGTGGCAGCCCACCCTGAAATGATCCTGAAAAAACCAGCCACTGAAAATCCTATGAGTGTTGCAATGAGTCAGTTCTTACTTGACAGCACCTAACGACAACAATATAAAAGGTGAGTTGAAGGTGTAGGCACAAATCTTCAAGAGAAGATGTTAGCTTACACAGGGAAGCTATTTACAGTCTGTATTAACTATGAGTGTTCCTATAGTGCCTGGAATAATACCTCATTTGAAAAAGTTGGAGGCATTAAATTTCAATCCCACCGTGAAAGAATCAAAAGTTGTTCAAGAGTTAACAATTGAGTATTGCAATAGACACTTTGAAGGAGGGAAACAAAATAAGGTTTGCTGCAATTTTCACAAAAATACTGAATTATTACCCTAAACTAAAAATAATTTTTAAAAGGATTTCAGCCTTACCATTAACCTTTTTTTGTTTGTTTAGTGGTAAAGGAAGAAGAGGGAACAAAAAGAAAAGACTATTCTTGCTTAAATGTCATTCTTGGAAGCAGAGGAGTATTTACTTTTCTTTTGTTCTTTTCAAGCCCCAGGGAGCAATACAAGCTGGAGCTTCTCTGCTTTTCATCTGCCAGGAAATAGCACACAAAGGCAAGACTTCTAGCAGGGCAGGAACAGTTGTGTTTTCTCTTTTTCTATTCCCTGTTGAGCGGAGCCTTTAAAAAAGTCTACCCACTGTGCTACTTTTGTGTTTTGAGCACCATAATCTGTGTTAATTCTTTATATATCACATTTTTCATGTTTTACACTGGTAGTAAGTTAAAATGAATGTGTATTTTCAACTGTTCACAAATGGAAAACTATAATTTCTAGATTGTGGATAAAGGTAAAGCTGCTAAAATATCATAAGGGCAAATTTGTCTTGAATTAATATATATATAAAATATCCCATGTGTTAGCTGTAGCATGAACTAATCAAATCTTCAAGGCCAAAGATTTTACAATGATTAAAATAATGCATACAGATAGTATATATTACATGGAAATTTTACTTCCCTATCAAGATATTGTCAAGTAACAGAAAAAGTGTTCAAAATGGTATATAACGCAAAAATGACTTATTAGTATTTGTTAGTCTAACAAGGGGCCTATGGCCATACCAACCTGGCATCTGATCTCATCATATTTCAGAAGCTAAGCAGGATTGGGCCTGGTTAGTACTTAGATGGGATACCGCCTGGGAATACTGGGTGCTGTAGTCTTGGGAGAAGGACCCAATAGCCAACTTCTGAAACAACCAGGCATTGAAAATTCTATGAATAGCGGAGAAGCACTGACAATAGTGTCAGGCATGGCAGTGTTGGGGAATATTTTGTCGTGTTGTACATAGTGTCACTATGAGTTGGATCCAACTCAGTGGCACCCAAAACATCAATCTACGTAGGGTCACTTTTCTACCCCAAACTCATCAATGAAATAAGTCCTTCCTTCCCTACAGAGGGAGAGACACGAGGTCAAGAGTGAAGGAGAGAGCCCTTGAGAGGATCCAGAAAATGAGAGGTGCTTATACTTATGCAAATTGTTAGAGGTGGTAGGATGAGTGCATAAAGGACCATGAATGATTAGAACACATAGTAAGAGATAAATACATGATGGCTGGTATGTTTTGAATTTATCCTCTCCCAAACTCAGCTATTGAAACCTAATGGTCCATGCAATGGTATTAAGAAGTGAAGCCTTTAAGAGGTGAGAAGTCCATCAGGGCTCCTCCCCTCTGAGTGAAATTAAAGCCTCAATAAAAGAGACTTCAATGTTTGGTTGACTTACCTTTCTGCCTCCCACTATGTATTCCTCTCCTCCAGAGGACATAGCTATAAGGTGCCATCTTGGAAACAGATGAACTTGGATATACCAGCCTTCAGAACTGTGAGAAAATAGATTTCTGTTCTTTATAAATTACCCAGTTTCAGGCTCCAGTATACATAGCTCAATGGTAGAGTGCTTGCTTACCATGTGTGAGTCTCTGGGTTTGACCCATAGCACCTCAAAAATAATAAATTACCCAGTTTCATATAGTTTTGTTATGTTGTTGTTGTTGTTGCTAGGTGCTGTTGAGTCAAGTCTGACTCATAGTGACACTATGTATAACAGAACAAAATATTCCCCAACACTGTGCCATGGCAGTGCTTCTCTGCTATTCATAGGGTTTTCAATGGCTGATTGTTTTGGGAGTGGACTGCCAAATCCTCCCATTTTTGTGGTGCTGATGATCAAACCCAGGGCCTCAGAGAATGCAGAGGAAACACTCTACAAATGAGCTAAATCTCAGCCTGTTTTTGTTATAGTAGCACAAAACAGACTAGGACAGTAACTTTTATAATGAAAGTAGACATGGTATCCTATTGTAGTAGAGTCTTGCTACTTTATAATAATAATATTTATACTTTCCTTGTATTTTGTATACCTTTTATTATTCAAGGCATACTCATGTATTATCATATATGATCTTCAGAAAACTTTGATTGGGTGGTAAGAGATGTTTTGGTTATTTTTGTTTTATTTTGAGAAGGTCTCCTTATGTAGCCCAGCCTGGGTCTGAACTCACAATCCTCCTACCACAGCCTCTTAAGTGCAGGCATTACAAGCATATAACACTATACCTGCCCTAAAAGGCTCTCATAATTATATTATTATTTTCATTTTTTAGGTAAAGAATTCAAGGCTTAGAGAACTGCCTGTAGGCACTCAGCGAGGAAGTGCAACACCTGGTTCCAAAATCAGTGTCTATCTTCACTATGAATGAGTGCTCACTAAGGAAAGCACAAGGATATGAAGTCTTGGCTTTGCAGTAGAGGTACGTCTTTTCATCAGGTATTTACAGCTACCTATTGATAGTATTGATACTACAGATTATTGATACTGGAGATTATTAGAACTTTGCATAGCTCTTCATATTTTGTAGGGCTAAATATAACCAATCTTGAGATGGTAGTACATTTCCATAACTGTTCAATGGTTCAGAAAATATTTATCATAAAGGGAATAGAAGACATTCAATATAAGATTGTTGAATAAATGGAGTATATTTCCAGATCACGAATAACCATAAAACATGGAAAACAATGATTGCTTTATACATTTTATGACTTTATGGAGATAAAACCTATTGGCTACTACAAAGCCTCAAAACTATTTTTTGATATTTTAATCTCCACTAAAGTTGTGAACATATGGTCAAGTTTGTTGCTTCAAGGAAACTTAAGCATGGAGAAAGGGAAACAAAGAAATAGGGACAGTAAAAGTTCACAAGCAGCCAGTGGCCAGTAGCAGCTATGGTGTTGGCAACCCTAACAGAGTGTCTAGTGGTCATGATTGGCAGGCTTAAAGGCAGCATTGTTCTAGCCACATGATTTCTTGTGTCATTTTGGTTGTGATTCTGGCCTTGTATCCTTGCTTTCTATCCATCCGGTCAGCCTAATTCTCCAGTTCTGCTGGCCATTGTGTGAGCTACTTGATATCCTTCTGTTGAGTTAGAATTCTTTAGAGAAATAACTCTGTGTGTGTGTGTGTGTGTGTGTGTGTGTGTGTGTGTGTGTAAAGACTTATCATAGGGGATTGGTTCACATGATTATGGAAGCTAACAAGTCCCAAGATATGCAGAGTGAGTCAGCAAGTTAGAGACACAGGTGACCTTATGGTATAGTTCTAATCTGAAGCCTGGCAAACTCAAGCCCTGGGAAGAGCCAACATTCAATTGAAGTCTCAAAGGGAAAAGCCAATATCCCAAAGGCAGTCAGACAAGGAGATTTTTCTCTTTCTTAGGGGAACTCAGCTTAATGGTTCCATTCAGATCTTTAACTGACTGGATGACCACCCCCAACATGGTGGAGGGAAGAAGACTGCTTCATGTGGTCTGCTGATTTAAATGTTAATCTCATTCAAAAACACATTCACAGAAACACTCAGAATAATATTTTAGCAAATATCTGGTCACCCAGTGGCCCAAAATTTATACATAAAACTAACCATCATACTTTCTAATAAATACTTTTCTGTTTCAATTAGCTAGACTCCGTTTCTATTGCTTATAAATAAAAACCCTTGATTGATCAGTTGCACAGATGAATTTATTTCTTCATGTAAAAATATTTATGGACTGAGTGCTGTGTGTTATTCACTGTACTAGATGTTATGGATGCAGTAATGAATATGATTGGCAAGTTATTTTGGATATATGGTGATGAAGTTTCAGTGAGGAGTAGAAAGAAATAAACAAGGAAATAACTAGTAAAATGATGCCAGCTAGTGATATGATGGCACCTAACAACAACATCAACAGTGAAAAATGGTAGGGAAACAACAACAATAGCTCTATGGGAAAATAACCAGGGAGCAGGGCTGTCCCACTTTGAATTAGGTGGTTAGAAGAGCTCTCTGAAAAGATATTTGAGCTGAGACCTGAATGCAAAAAATAAGGCAGACATGGGAAAGTGTAGGAGTAAGCCATTTCAGGCAGAAAGAACAGCAGAGCAAGGTCCCCTGGTGGGAACGGACTTGTGTTTAAATGGGAAAAAGGATATTGTTGTTGAGTGAGGTGTGGAAAATGATGGTAGTGCAAGACAAAGTCAGACAGAGCTGGGGCTTATGGGTCTTGAGGGTATGAAAGGGATCTAGATTTTATTCTGAGCATAATTAGCAGCCAATTGAGAGCTTTAATTAAGGAAAGGAAAGGAACCAATATCAGTTTTTTAAACTGATCAGTTTTTTAAAACATAACTTGGAGCTCTGTGAAGTGTGGATCTTGAAAAGACCAGGGTGGAAGACAACAGAGCTATTGGGTACCTGCTGCAGGAGTCTAGGTGAGAGAAGACAGACACAAGGGTTTTTCCTACAGGATCCTTCCCCTACATTATACTAGGTGGAGAAGCTTAGCAGAGATAGAGTGAAGAAAGCATATATCTTGAACTGCTTATCTAATATGTCTGGAAAAACAGTTTATGTTAATTTAAGGGCACCATGTACCAGGGCCACTATGTAAATGTTTGAATAAATACTACCATTTCTAAGCAATTGAGAAGGTCAAGACAGTTTCTTTGTTCAATTTTGTGTAATTTTCCATTCCATTCAGCTGAAAAGAACAAGCAGGCAAATATTTCAGCTCAATTTTTTAGCTTTGTGTAGAGAGAAATAGAATATTATGCCCAAAAAAATCAAAATTCACTTTTCTTACTGAGCCATTTTCATGGTTAATTCAAAGTTTAATGACAAAGAATGTTTGCTTGAGATGATAAAAATATGGCCAATACAAAAACTTTGTAAGAACAGTTGTCGTAATCTAGACTATTTATGTGCAAATATGTAGTACTCTTTTGTATGTATTTATATTTGATAATTTGGAAATACTGTGCCTGGTGTTCCCTCAAGTACTATATAATCAGCTCAGTAAAATCAACAACAAATTATCAGCCACAAATATTGATTAACATATCACTATTTATTGATTCTATTAATACCTTTATGAAAATATTCCTAATCTCAAATAAAATAAGAACATACAAGAATAGTTTATGAGACAGATCAATGAAAAATGTTCGTATTTTGCCTTCACAGCAACAATACGGATTTTTTGTCCTTTTTAAATAGGTAATTTGTTCTTTTTAAGTGGATAATTATTAGAGGATTATCTACATAATAAGTTTACTCACTTTAATTACCTCCATGTACAATGGATTTTACTTCTAAAAGAAATGATTAGTTAGATCAATCAAATAATTGTCAATTCAGCTAACAAAGTTTTCAGTCTTTGAGTGAAGTATTTCCTCAATAGCTTGAAGGAGGAGCAGTTTTTACTCAGCTGTGTCAAATGTTTGATATTTACCTTACATGATAAGACCTTATACAATCACATTTTTTGTTGTTACTGTTGTTTGATTTTTTGTTTTTGTTTTTTGAGATGGAATCTTGCTATGTCACCCAAACTGGCCTCAAACTCTTGATCATCCTGCTTCGGCCTCCTAAGTGCAGGGATTTCTAGTATGTGCCAACATGTCTGGATTGGCCTTAGGCAAAAGATCAAAACTGAGAGACCAAAATTTAGACTCAGGAATTAGTGAGAAGATGGGACCTAACTTTCACAGAAAATCTTTCTATATTAGACATTATACAAGATACATTGAGAATATTGACTCATCAGTGTCAGACTGGAGTCCTGCAAAGAAGGATTTATAGCCTATAGATAAGGAAGCTCCACATATGACATAAATAATAAGTGCTGAACCAAGATTAAATCTGGCCAGCTTCAAATATTTTGAACTTTCTATATATTGTTGTTAATTTTCCTGCAATGTTCCCTACTCCACTTTACTCTAACTTCATACCATAGATAACTTCATTGGATTACTTAAAAAATAATGTTTTACTTCCTATATATTTCTTTTTTTTTTTTTTTTTTTGGTGGTACTGGGGGTGGAACCCAGGACCTAGCACCTGCATGCCCTGCAAGTGCTGGACCACTGAGCTGCACCCCAGCCCAATTTTTTACTTTTTGAGACAGGGTCTCACTAAGTTATGCAGACTGCCTCTGGTCTTGAACTTGTGATCCTCCTGCCTCTGCCTCTTGAGCCGCTGGGATTATAGGCATGTGCCACTGTGCCTGGCACTTCTTATATACTTTTAAGATATCAGATGAATTTATCAATATACCACCCACAAAATAGCTAAAAATTTTAGAAATAAAAATAGCTCAATATGTTTTAATTTGAATGTTTAGCTACTAGTTCATTCAATTGAATCTTTTAAAATATATTCATTTACATTTCTCATTTCTTCTGTAGCTTGACCCTTCATATCCTTTGGGTTTTCCTGAAAACTGGGATTAGAGAATGCTTGTTCCTGCTTAATACATTTTTTTCTTGAAAGATTTCAGTGAAATTAGGATGATCTTGATTTTGGATGTTTGGTAGGACACATCTGTAAAACTATTTCAGTTTATTTATTCTTTGTGAATAGATTTAAAATTTCTGAGTCAGTTTATTTAATGGTTATAATATTTCAAGGGATTTTTTGTGTCAGTTTTGGAGAATCACATTTTTTTTAGGAATGCATCAGTTGCATCATTGTTATGTTTCAAAATAAAATGTCCCCCACAGGCTTATGTATTGAATACTTGGCCCCCAGATAATAGCACTACTCCTTCCTTCCTTCCTTCTATCCTTCCTTCCTTCCTTCCTTTCTTCCTTCTTTTCTTTTCTTTTCCTTCCTTCCTTCTTTTGTTCCTCTCTTTTTTCTTCTTTCTTCCTTTCTTCATTCCCTTGTTCCTTCCTTTCTTCCTTTTCTCCCTTCCTTCCTTTCTTCCTTCCTTCTCCACTCTCTCCCTCCCTCCCTCTTTCCTTCCTTCCTTCCTCCCTCCCTCTCTCACTTCCTCTTCCTCCTTCCCTCCCTCCCTCCCTCCTTCCCTTCCTTCTTTCCTTCCTTCTTTCCATCCTTCCTCCCTGACTCCTCCTCTGCTTTGCTTTGCTTTCTTGACAGGGTCTGTCTGTGTAGCCCAGGCTGGCCTAGAAATTATTAGATAGACCAGGCCTCAAATTCATGTCAATCCTGCCTCAGCCTTCTGAGTACCAGGATTACAGGAATGTGCCACCATACCCAGCTTAAGTTTTAAGATTTCTTTAGAGAATAAATAATTTTCCAGTGTAGCTTTTAGTTTTGCTTAGAATTGTTTACAGTAATTGTTAAGGTTTTTTTGTGTTTGTGTTGGTTTAGGTGGTTGAGCTTATCCATCTTCTTTTTCCTGTTGTTTGTTTTGATTTGGTTTTTGGACTACCTAAAAAATATTCTAATTAGATTTCTCTTAAGTTTCTATTTTTCTTCTTATTCTCTTTTTTTATTTGTTGTGTGATTTTACACATTTTACACATCTTTTGTAGTGTTTGAGGAAAGAGCTTGTTCCATGCTTTGTAGAATACACAGAGGCAGGTAACTCCACATCTTTGAGGCACCTGGTCCAGAGGACTTGTGTATTATAACCCTGAAACTCTCTCACCCTGAATGCTGAGGAATGTTCCAAGAGAGTTTGGAAACTTGGGCCTAAAATGTAAATTCAAAAAAACATATTTCCAACATTATTACTTATATCACTCAAAGCCTCCACAACATCTGTTTTTACTACTCCATCTTAAATGAACTGGTAATAAAATGAAATCTCTTGCTACAATTATCTGCTCATTTCTGTGTGAATTTCCAAAAATTTTTATTTCTAATATTCTTGTTATTGCTGATGCCACCTAAATTATACAATTTAATATGATCTCTGAATTTTTTGTAAATTGGTAGTTTAGTCTAGGATAGGAGTTCTCAAGATCCCTTCACATGTATTGATGTTATGGAGGTCTCCAAAGAGCTTTTACTCATGTGAGTTATAGCTAGTGACATTTACTAAATTAAAACTTGAAACTGAGAGGGCTGGGAATGTAGCTCACTGGTAGAGGTCTTGCCTAGCATAGGGAAAGCCCAGGATTTGATCCCCAGTATCACAAAAAGAAAAAAGAAAAGAAAAAAATGGTTAGAAATTAAAACTGAGAATTTTTAACAAATTTATTAATTCACTTAAAAATAATAATGACGAACTCATTATACATTCATTTTTTTTATGAAAATGACCAGATTTCCCAAAATAAAAACAAATGAAAAATGACATGTATACTTTTCATATCTGCTTACTAGATGATAGCTAGATCATTGTATCTGCTTTTGCATTTAGTTTGTGGTAATATGTTGTTTTGGTTGAAGTATATGAAGAAAGTGTGGCCTCCCAAAGATATGTATGTAGGTATGTATGGTATTGTATAATTGAACCCAGGGCCTTGCACATCCTGGGAAACTGCTCCATCACTGAGCTGTACCTCCAGCCCACTTTTTTTGTTAATCTTTTTTGGTGGGGGACAGGGTCTCTTTTAAATTGTGCATGGTTCCTCTGTTCCCGAACCTGTGATCTTCCCGTTCTAGCCTCCCAAATCACTGGGATTATAGGCATGAGCCACAGCACTAAGCAGGGTGATATGTTTTAGTAGCTTTTTCATATAGTTGTGGATATTTTTCTTTGACCCTGTACAGAGAAACTTAATAGTGGTAGTTTCTTAAAGGTTAGTTGCAATGTGAAAACTATCTCAATGATCTTTTCTTACTCTGTATATTAACATTCCACCTGGAGTTAAGCTCAGTTGGTAGGGTGCTACTCTGTGCTCTCTGAGGCCTTGGGTTTGATTTCCAGCACTGAAAAAATGGGAGAAGGACATGGCAATCCACTCCCAAAGCAATCCTGAAACACTCAGCTATTAAAAACCCAGTGAATAGCAGAGAAGCGCTGACAAAGTGCCAGGCTTGGCACAGTATTCCGGATTGTTTCATTCTGTTGTACATAGGGTCGCTATGAGTCAGAGCTGATTTGATGGCACCTAACAACATTTCTAGTAGCAATGTTATTTTAATGAGCTGCTAAGTGTATTTGATGGCAAATTTTAGTTTAGATGTAAAACCAGGCGGGAAGTTCAAGAACTTACTCTTTTAATCCAGTAATGATACAATTCAAAGAAATTCTCTCTGAACTTTCATTCATGACATTATCTTTACTTTTCATAGCCCTTGTTAACTTTTAAGCTTTGTTGCATTTTTAATAGGAATTCTAAAGGGTAGCCTATAAGCATTGTAGTACATGCCTGGTCTACTACTTTGTTTAGCCACAAATCCTCTTTACCTGATATATTTTTATACCTATTCTCTTTACCTGATGCCATCTGAATATACACTGATGACTGTTTCTATCTTGCCAGCCATCACCATAACACCTCTGAAGTCTTTATTCAAACTTTTGTTCCCCCACCCCCCACAAGGTTACTAAAACTAGTCCTTCTACCTACATTCTGCTGTTTCCTTCCAGCTCCTGAGGCATTGGTCTCCAATGTAGAATTGAGGTTCCCTAGGAGGCATTAGTAAACATTCTTTTAGAGAGTAGGAAAAATGCTGGAACTACTAATTATGTTTTTTTTTTATCTCACCTGAAATTATTTTTTGTTTTTACTCTATAGACTATATAGTATAATTACAGTTGTGAAGATATACTTAACCAATAAATAATAAATACTTGTGTTTATTGAATAAACCACTCATTGGGGTGGACCACAGATTCAGTGATTTGAATGCAGGAAGTTTACTGGGAAGTGCTCTTAGAATCAACACCTGGAGAGGATGAAGAGGACAGGATTGCATCATGGTTATCAACTGGGGAAGATTTTACATCCAGGATATATTTGGCAACATCTGGAGACACATAGCATCTAGGAGAGGCCGAGGACACTGCTAACTGCCCTGTAATCACAAGGTAGCCATCATAACAAGAAACTATCCTGCCTGAGATGTCAACAGTGCTGAGTTTGGGAAAATCTGAGGTCAAAGGAGAAGCTGAGTGATTGCCACAACCAAGGCCTCATTTTATACAATGGAGAGCTGTAGAGTTGGGAGGTTCACTACACAGTACCTGTGTGGACTACTCATTGGATACAGGGCTGACCTTGGGAGGGAGGCATGACTAAAGAAGGGTGGCTTCTTTTGGCTGCAGGCAACTCTGAGAGGATTCAGCTATGGGCAGTCAGCCACCAACATCAGAGATTCAGCTTTGAGCAGGTTACAGAGGAAGATTCTAGATGGTAAACCACAGAATCCACTACAAGGGAATCCTTAACTAGCTTTATTTTTCCTTCACCAATACCTTTAAGTGTTTTTAAATTGTATTTTTAATTAACAATAATAACCATTATTTATAGAGTACACTGTGGTGTTTAATATATCCTTACATTATGGATTGATGAAATCAAGCTAATTAGCATATGTATTCTGACTCCTCAGCACCTAACAACAACAATTACCTCACATACTTCTTTTTGTAGTGAAAGCATTTAAAATCTACTCTTTTGGCAATTTTTAAATATACTGTGCATAATTACTTATTACAATCAACAATTCTATATAATAGATTGTTGTTGTTAGGTGCCATTGAGTTGGATCCAACTCATAGCAACCCTCATAGGGTTTTTCAATGGCTGATTGTTTGGGGATTGCTTCAGGAGTGGATTGCCATCTCCTTCTCCTATTTTGTGGTGGTAGATATTGAACCCAGGTCCTCAGAGAGTGCAGAGCAGCATTCTACCAGCTGAAATAAACCCTAACCCACTAATATTCTAGTAGCTAGATTACTAAAGCTTAAGCCTCTAGTCTGCTTTAAGTTTTGTTGGATCTTTGCCTCATCTTTGCCAGGCTGCCTCATCAGCAATGGATCTTATTGCCTCTTAGGACAACTTCAGGAATAAAAAACATTCCATGTGCAGGTCTTCAAAACTCTAGTGCAGGTTATTTCATAATGTTAATCTTTCAGTCAGTGTAAAACCATGCACATTTGTCTCCTCTCCTGTAGGGATAATTTTGTATAGGTTGGACAAAAAAACCCAATTCAGTAAACTCTGGGTTTGAGGCCTTAGTGGTCCACCTGGAAAACTAAAAGGCAAAGATAGACTTGCCAGAAACAAGCCAGGGACTTGCCTGGGGTTGTATGGGCAAAATAACCCCCCTGTAAATCCCATCGCACCCTGATTGGACACAATCTCAAAACTCTTTTCAGACTCTCCTCTGTGGTTGGCTAGTAAACAAACAAAGCCTGCAAATGTGATTGGTTCACAGTATCTATATAAGCAGTTGCAGTTCCTCAACTTTCTCTCTCCACTCAGGGCAATCAAGACCAGCTCTCCCTGCACAGACCACAAGACTATCTCCGGAATGGTGCTCTCTGGACAATGGCTGGCAGCAGAAGAGCACCAGCAGAAGCAATAGGAAGGGGCAACGACGGAGCCGCCTGCTGCTGCTGCCCACATGGCAGCCATCAGAGCTGTAGCTTTTAAGCTGTATCACTTGTGTTGTTACCTTGCTGGGTTCCTCTACCCTTGTAAGGGTGGAGGCAATAAAAGAGCTGCATAAGGAAAACACCCTGAGGCTTTTCCTTCTCTCTCCCAAGGGTCTCCTAGCTATAAGTAGAGCTATGTGCCCCACCTGCCAAGAATATGGTCCTTTTATATACAATGTATACTTGAAAAGAGTGTGTATATGGCAGGTTTTGGATATCAGGGCAAAACCAGGAGTGCCCCACACTCTCCAGTCTATTGGCTGGGAACCCCGTGGTGGAAAATGGAAACTATGAGTTGTGAGTTATTTTTTCCTTTTGGTGGTTCTTATTTCTACCTCATTTTACTCATGTTCTACTGAGTGTTGGAGAGAGAGCAGGAGACAATGCAAATTACTTTGAAATGAATAAAAAGATGGACTGACGGATGGATAAAGAGTTTTATCAATCTTTTCCTGCTTCTATGAAGACAATCACGTTTTTCCTCCTTTTCTGAAAATATTGTTGTTGTTAGGTGCCGTCGTCAGTATCCGACTCATAGTGACCCTCTGTACAACAGGGGAACACTATTGTCAGTGCTTCTCTGCTGTGCATAGGGTTTTCAATGGCAGATTGATTTTTGGGAGGGGGTTGCCAGGTCCTTCTCCCAAGCCTACAGCTTCTGGTGTTCCCAGGCGGTCTCCCATCCAGGTACTAACCAGGCCCGACCCTGCTTAGCTTCCGAGATCTGAGGGGATCGGATGCCACAGGGCTATGGCTGCAGGCTTCTGAAAATATAGAGGATCATATTAATTGATGAATGTTAGGCAATCTTACATTTCTTGGATAAATCCTCATTATAATGTCTTATCATATATAGATATCTAAATAGATAGATATAGATATAGATGCATTCAATTTGCTAATGTTTTTTGTTAAGGAAGTTAAGGCTGTATTTATTAAATAATACATAGGTTTTTTCTTCTTTGAGATAGAGTCTCAATTACATAACCTCTGGCCTCAAACTTGTGATCCTCCTGCCTCTGCCTCCTAGGTCACTGGGATTACAGGAGTGTGCCACTGTGCCTGGCTAGATACATAATTTTTAAATATTAAACTGATACACCGCCATATATATATAATATATATATATATATAAATATATATATAATTATATATTTATTATGTACATATTATATACAAGATGCATTGCTCTAGGAAAAGCTGTGGCAAAAGATCTCTTTAGAGTATTGAAAAGCAAAGATGTTACATTGAAGACGAAGGTGTGTCTGACTCATGCCATGGTATTTTCAGTGGCATCATATGGTTGTGAAAGCTGGACATTGAACAAGAGAGACAGAAAAAGAATTGATGCTTTTGAATTGTGGTGCTGGAGACGTCTATTGAATATACCATGGACTGCCAAAAGAACCAACAAATCTGTCCTAGAAGTAGTACAACCAGAGTGCTCCTTGGAAGCAAAAATGGCCAGACTGCATCTTATATATTTCGGACATGTAGTCAGGAGAGAACAATCCCTGGAGAAGGACATCATGTTTGGAAGAGTGGCAGGTCAACGCAAAAAAGGAAAACCCTCCACCAGATGGATTGACACAGTATCTGCAGCAATGGGCTTAAACATAAATAAGATGGTTTGCCTGGCACAGAATCAGCAAGTGTTTCCATCTGCTGTACATAGGGTCGCTATGAGTTGGACTCGACTCGACGGCACCTAACAACAACAACATATAAATTATATATATATTTATATATAATAATATATTATATATATTTTATATATTATATATATATTTATATATATATTTATTTTTCTGATACTGGGGGTTCGAACCCAGGGTCTTGCTCATCCTTTGCAAGCGTTCTACCACTGAGCTGCACCCCAGCCCATTTTGTTTTTCAATCTTGAGACAGGGTCTTGCTAAATTACTCAGACTGCCTCTGGCCTTGAACTTGCAATCCTCCTGCCTCTGCTTCTTGTGTAGCTGGGATTACAGGCATGCCCAGATGATACATAAATTTTAAATAATATCTTTGTCAGAGTATGGGTTAGGATTATGCTGGCTTTAGAAAATGAATTAGAAATATTTCCTACTCTCTATTTTGTATGTTCTTTAAATATTTGTTAGAATTTTCCAGTTAAAACCATGTGAGCTTAGATTTTATCTAAAGAAAGATTTTGATAATGACTTTAATTTCCTTAATATATATAAAGACCTTCAGATTTTTATCTTGTTTCAGTTTTAGTAAGTCATATTCTTCAAGAAATGTGTGTGTTTCATTTAAATTGGTCAATTTTTTGCCTAAAATTGTTAATAATATTCCCTTATTACACTGTTAATGTGTAATAATGTGTGTACAACTTTAGTGGTAACACTCATATTTTCAATATTGATAATTTATTCTATTTGTTCTTAGTTAAGCTAGAGTTTATAAATCTTTTTGAAGTTTTTGAAGAAGCAACTTTTGACTGTTGTATTATTTTTCTGTTTTCCATTGATTCACGCTTTTAACTTTATTCTTTCCTTCTATAGACGTTTCTTGTACTTTCTTCTTTTGT